>VYXH01007087.1:272354-291400 GCA_013397275.1 Burhinus bistriatus | reverse complement strand
AGCCCTAATTCCCACCTGATCGTGCTCAGACACTTCTGTAGTTACCATCCTATCACTACCCCTCATGTCTTTACTACCACAGGGAACACCATCCCCCACCATCACTGAGACAGACTGCAAGACCTTGCTAACACTTTTACCCAGAAGCACTGACACGCTGCTCCCAGCCTCCGCTTTAGTAATCCTGGTTCCATCCCCGTCCCCGTTCAAACTCAGTTTAAAGTCCTATGAATGAGCCCTGCTAATTCTTGTCCCAGGACCTTTCTTCCCCTTTGGGTTGGGCTTTCCCCACCAGTTGCCAGCACGCCTGGTGACCTGTAGATCAACCCATGATCAAAGAAACCAAAGTTCTGCCGGTTACACCAGTCTCGCAGCCAGGAGTTAATCTGCTGGCTCCTCCTGCTTATCAATCCCTGCAACTGGTGGGATTGAGGAGAACACTATTTGTGCTCCTGATCCCTTAACCAGCCGTCCCAGGGCCCTGAAGTCATTCTTCATTGCCCTTAGACTTTTGGTAGCTACCTCATCACCACCTACTTGAAATATCAGTAGTGGGTAGTAATTGCCTAGTCTGGTTACCTAAAGTAATTTCTAAAGCATTCCCCACCTAGCAATGTAGCAAGGCAAGGAATGAAAGGGGGTATTGCTCCAGCACGTCCATCGGAGTGCAGTGCCAGATGAAGTGAAACAAAAAGGAGTGTGATCCAACCCGGCAGGGTGAATCTGTCTGAAGCTTCCAGTGCCGGTTTGGCAACAGAGACCTTTATTCTTTTTCACCTCACTTAGCAAGGTTGCTCCAGGTACTATAACATCTCCTGATAGCCTCATCCATCCAGTGATTTCTACAGGTTGTCCCTTCCTCTGCTGTTCCTGTGCCCATGGCAGCTCATGCACTGGGATAAATTACTGTGATGCAAGCTCTGCTTTGCAATTTGTGGCATGCCTTGGCTGACACCGGTGCCAGATGGTTTTCAGGGACAATCCTTGAGCAGATCCAAGAGCGTGTGACCAGCATACAGAGCTGTTCTTGAACAGCACTGTACATATTGGCAGAGAGAGAAACTCACTTGGAGCTTATGGAGGATATTGGCAGGGGCATCAGAGCCCATCTAGTTCCTTGCTGTCCGACAGGCCGGCCAGGAAATGGAGGTTGGCTCACATCTGTGGGACTGCTGCAGGGAAGGACAGAAGGACGTGCCAGCAGGGTCCTGCTGACAGAAGATTAGTGGTCTGGCTTGGCTGGCAAGGTGCTGCTGGGTGAACCTCAGCAAGCAGGGGTATTGCCTATGAATTGTAGGGTTCTCAGTGAAAGTTCAGTGGTGGTGTGCGGCCAGGAGAGAGAGTGCTGCTGTTTCTACCTGCTAGAGGCAAACAATGCAGCAGCCACAGCACGTTAGCCCAGGAGATGGAGGGATGGGAAAGGCCGGTAGCCTTTCCAGCTGCCCTTCAATTGCCCTTGCAGCCCAGAGCCTCCAAACCAAGACGGCTGAACCATGTTGGTTGTCTCCTTTCCCAGCTCTATCCCTCTCGCCTCAGTGGCCAGGCAACAACTAGGGATGGCTGTGTGGGCTCTGCATCGTTCCAAGGTGTACTTAGGGTGGAAATGCTTTGTGTAGGACTACAGGAGTTTTAAATTAATTGAGGATTGTGAGTGCATGTTGTAAAGTGGACTCAAGTCTTGAAGTCCCTGCATCACCTTCGCTTGGTTTTCCTCAGAAACAGTGGGACTTGTGCCTGGGTGAAATCTGAGCAGGAATTTTAGGAAAGGAGGCCACAGACCTGCTTTCCTCTGGAGCAGAGCCTCCCACAGGGATCGCTTTTGCCTCCTCCTTTACTGTTTTTGTCTTTCTGGTCTGCCTGGCAATGATATTTTACGTCTGGCATTCCTTTAATAATAAAAATAAAAAAGGGGAAAAGCTTTCTTGGTAGCTGTGTATATATTTGATACAATCTCCTTTTACTGAGTGTAAGGCCATTGGAGGAACGGGTTATCTCAGGGCTGCAAACCACCATTCTATTAGTCTGTTTGAAGTTATCTAGAAAGTCTGTTTGAAATACAGCCTCCTTCTCCCCCTCCCTCTCAACCTTCCTTCCCCTTAAATATATTTTCAGGCCCAGATCAAAACAAGACTGTACTGCAATACGAAACATTGTTTAAAAGGTCTTTACTCCCAGGTTTTATTTTTAGCCCATTCTGGTAAATGGGGCTGGTCCAGGTTGATTCTAACCTTTATGCAAATTTAACTATAATTCAGCACAATATTTATAAGATTCAGAGTTAATTAAATCCCAGTGGAGATCAGACCCTGTATGACCTCATTACAGTTATACACAACCGCCTAATTTCCCAGAACAACTGCCGAGTGGAGGGTGCGCTAATTTAGGGAATGTATAGACATATGTACTGTCTAGATGTCTGTCTGTTACAGCTGAAATGGCAAGATTACTGCTCCTCACTTTAACGAACTCTTACTGAAAATCACATTAGCTTTTGTTAATAGACTCTTTTTTTTTCCGCTGGATCTTTAATCGATAGAAATAAAATTAAAGAGACATTAATTATCAAGCCTTGAGTTCCTGAGCTGGAAGGCATTTTAGAAATGCAAAGTATTATTATTGCTATTAATTTTATTAGAAAGGCCTCAATTTTTCCCCTACATAACGAAGAATTTAGGTGGCTTTCACCTGTGTGGAAAGGGGCTAGCTCGAGGCCCCTTGCATGGCTTAAGTCTTATTTGGGAGGCTTCAGAGTAAGGCTTAGATGATTCATGGGAGCAAGGATGGGAAGTTACCATCTGTGAGCAGCTGAAAATTCGATCAGTCCTTGTGGCCTTTAGTGCACGTGGTCCGGGGTGTACAAAGACACACAGGCACGTGCAAATGTGGTGGCGGGGGTAATTTCATTTTCAGTCTGAATACTTCTCCTGATCTTCTATGTTTAGTCTTCTAGGGTTTTGCCTGCTATTGCCATGAAGGCTGGGAGAGGGTATTTCTCAAGAGAACGTTCAGAGAAGAAACTCCATGCAAGGGAATAGGACGGAAAAATGGTGTTTGAATGTATTGTAGTCCAAAGCTGACTGAGAAAAACATGATTTGGTTGTAAATAGATTTCGCTGTATTTGGATCAATTTCGTATGATTTGGTTGTAAATAGATTTCACTGTTTGGATTAATTACATTTGGGACAAAGCTCCACTGCTGCTTTTCCTATGAAAATGAAGCACTATTATCTAGTAAAATTATGGAATTACAATGTTTGGAATTCTGTCATGAACATGAAAAAGGAATTGCTTTTGGGGGGTTTTTTGGTGTGGTAGTTTTTTTTGGCAAAAAACCCTGCAGGAGTGGCTACAAGTAACTGGTTTTCAATCTGCAAAACCCCTTTATTTTCATAATCATATTCAGAACGTAACCTTTTGTTTTGATCTGTATTTTTTTTAAAAAAAAATCTCCCTTGGTTTTTTTGTTTGTTCGTTGATTGGTTTAGTTTTTCTTGAGTGTTCTTTCAGTTTCTTTTACTCATGAAGGGGATGAAAGGTAGGAACACGAGGTTTTGCTTTCTCAACATGGGTTAGCACTTTCAGCACGTAAATATTTTCACCAGTTCATCCACAACACACACATTCCCACTAGCAGTCCCACTTGCCGTGAGAAGTCAGCAGCCTGCAGTGTTTGAATCTGACCTGCTCTGCACTGGTCCCTTACGCATTTGGATCAATAGGTGCCGGGGCACGTCTGCAAAGTTCCTGTCGAGTTTACAAAACAAAGCATATACCTGAGTTTGCAAAACAGTAACATCGTTCCTTTGTGTAAGATTAGAGACAAGAAAATAAAATTGCCATAATCTCCATTTGCACCAGGGAATGGACAGCATTCATAATCATTTCTTTGTTATTACTGGATATGAGTACGCTCAAGTCAGATGAAAGGATAACTAAAATGAACACATTTTTGATGATCGGGAGTGACACAGGCAAAGATACAGCAAACAGAGTGACAGGGACTTTACGGAGCAATGAATGACGGGACCTCTGATCTCTGTGCCCGCGACTTTGTATGATAGAAAAGGCAGCTGCAATCTGTTCCATTTAATGTGAGCTAAGCACAGCCCTCGGGCTATTTGTAAGCTGCCAGGGAGCTTTGCATTGCACAAAGTTTGGGCACCTTGCTGAATTTCCTGGCTGTAGCTGTGCTGCAGGATTTGACACTTTAAAGGAGAGAAAAGGGTGGGAAGTTTCTTAGGAATAGTACCCATACGCAGGTCAAAACTGCTTGGTGAATGGGGATTTCAAACTGTGGCATCTTTGTTCCCTTCCTCCAGGAACAAACTAAAAAGTGATTCTGTGTCTGGAATGTAAAATGCCAGGAGAAGACGACTGGATGAAGAGTATCATCAGCGCTGGTAGACACACACAAAAACAAAAGCAAAAAGCCCAGCAGGCCAGAGAGGACGGAGTATCTTTATCACGAAAGCACCCTTTAAGAGCTTCCTGAGGGCCTGTGGGGGTCTTGTGGTGGTTGGGCTTTTTGGGGGGTTTGCTTTACACTGCCTTCAGAGTTGCTCTAGTTCATTAATTTTTAACAATTTATCAGTATGGGAAGATAAATCCCCTGCAGTCCCTTTTAATATATTTTCTTCTTTTCAAGTAAATGATTGATGAGTATCAATATAATTGTTCAATACAGAGTGGTTGCTAATGTAGGGACCCTGTTGCCTGAGGGTTCCTACCATAGTTTATAACCCCGTGCAGATTGTCTGGTTAAGATCTTAAGTAGCCAAAACTGTAAAAGTTTATGTATATGTGTGGGTGGGGGAATAGAGAGAGCTTACAAGTAAGCAAGACGCATTTCCATTAATCATGTTGCTTTCCTTTTGGCTGCTGGATTGGGCAATACATTCTTAGCTGTGCCAGTTGGGTGGGGAGGAGTTTCTCTGTGTTAATATTTGCCTCTGGAAAACAGGACCCAAAGCTTCTGTGATATGTGGAAGGAGTCTCATTGAGGAGAAAGTGTGGTCCGCTAGTTGAGGTGCGGAGCAGGGGTTTGGCTGATCTGGGTTCGGTTTTCATCCCTGCTGGGGATTTGCTGCATTACACCAAACATGCAGTTTGGTCACCGGCATGAATTATTGAGCTCCAGTGTGACAGGGCGAGTTGTTGCTGCATCATATCGACGGTACGCTTCTGCCCCAGGGCTGGAGCTCATGACCACTCAAGCAGTCTTCCAGTGGTCTTCACACCATTAAGACTCCTTTCGCTTTGGACACCGTCATCAATATTGCATTAGCGTAGTTCCTTGGATCTCCAGGACAGACAAGAGCCCCTTGTGGTAGGTGCTGAACAGTCACAAGACAAAGATAGTCCCTGCCATGATCTCACCGTTTCAGAAAATTGGGAACAGATGGATGCACAGACACAAGAGTATGAGGGGAAGCAACGGCGACAGCGCTGGCCAGCACGCTGGTGGGCGGTCTCGACACACCAACCACCAAACTGCTGTCAAGCATTTTTGGGTTTCATTTAGTATCTCGGGTCTCAAAGGAAGACGAACTGTAGAGCTACCTGGGTGTGTGAACGGTGCTGGCACCATTGCAGGGGAGCATCAGATGAGGACTAGGTGTGCAAGTCCGACACACACGTTGTGAGAGCTGTCGTGTCTCCGTAAGGCTAGGTTGTACAGCTGATGAGATAGTAAATTAAACAGTATATCGTCTAATGTCTTCACTAACCTTTAAAAGCAAAGCTGAGATAAAAAAGGCTTGGACATCTTCCTAGATAGTTAATGCTACAGAGATGCCACTACAGACAGTTTTGCAACATGTGAGTCGAAGCAAAAATGAAGTAAATTCAAATAATGTCTGGTGTTTCTTTACATTTGGAAATTTTCCAGTACTTATGTTTTTAAATTACTTTTAAGGACAGATCTGTGATGAGTTTTAAAAATAGATAATGAAAAAAACAAAGCTCCCCAACAGAATAGAAGTGAGTCTTACATTTCAAAATCTGCATGGAATTCTTACAGTAACCTATCTTTTTAGTAAATAGGGGAAGTTTCTGTGGTAGTAAGCTAACTCCGACAGCCACTGTGTATTTTGTGCAATTGTTCTACAAAGAAAGCATTATTTTTCCCACTAATACAACTGCCGACATACATACAAATGCATAATACTATTTAGCAGTTCTGTACGATAGCATTTTAAATTTTCAGAGCCATATATTGATCGATTCCGCCACGTTTCATTCACCTTTTAGTTTTTCAGTACTTGTGTTCCACTTCTCTGAATGGGGTCCTAAAACCCCATCCCATTTTCACTTGCTGAAGGTCACCAAATGCAGCCATGACTTTCTAGTTTCTGTGATCTGTACCGAGACCTCTAAACCAGGCTACCTCATCCTGCACAGGGGTGGGAAGTGATCTCATCCGGGTAAGGGACAGAAGCAGAAACAACTTTATAGGTGGCAAAGGAAACATTAAAAAAATCCATTTGTGGGTACATATTCCCTCCAAACAGATGAGGCAATTAAAGGAGAAAAAACGACAACAAAGGAGAAGCAGAGTCTACTAACATTTGCTCAGTGTGAATCTCAGATTTCTCTGTGGGAGTTATTTAAATTTACACCAGTGAAAGAGGCAGCGAAAGTGGCTTTCCACAGCCCGATGCCCCACATCTCCTTCTGCCGTAAATTAACCTGCTTTCCCAATGACTTCACTGCGCTAACTCCCTGGAGCAAGTGCTGAGATGACAGAACGAAGCGTTGGGTGTCTGGTGCTGGTTCCCCAGACCTGGCTCTGGACAGAGTTTCAGGAGTGATTAATTCCTCAATTCGCACTCGGAGCTTTGCATGGACAAACAGCCCCGTTTGCTCACGTGAGAGGAATTGCGGAATCAGGACCCCGCAGCATGCCTGGTAGGGAAGGCATGCTTCGCTGTTTGGAGATTCTGTTTGAGAGGTCTAAATTACAAAATTGTTCATTTTGTTTAAAGAAAGATTATGATCTCTGGAAGAAATATAGTGCTGGAAGCAGCAACGCACACGGGGCTTGGAAACATTCGGCATATTTGACTTAACTGAAAAAAACCCCTCCCAGACAATGCACCAGCCGTTAAATAAAAGTATTCACTTAGCCCGGAGCAGCAGAATTATTTGGAAAAAATAAGTCTCGTGAAGATAAACAATTGGCTTAGTTTAACCATCCTCATATTTGTTACACAACCACTATCGATCTCTTGATTGTGCCATTGCCAGGGAGCACTGTGATGGATCCCTGGCCGCCCGGGATGGGCTGGGGACCCGATGGGAGCCCCCGGCTCCGCAGCTGCGGTCGGGGCTGGGGGCGGCAGGAGGCACTGCCGGCACGGCGGGCTCGCCGGGGACGGGCACGGGGAGCCTCCTTCCAGCAGGATGAGGAGTTTGTGATATACAGAACCCAAACATGTATCAGCGCAGGGAAATGTTATGGGTTTATGAGGAGAGTGATTAAAAATGTATCAAAGAGGCTTGTAAAGCTTATGGTTCAAGTTAACTGTATGAAGTAAACAGCCTTTAAGTGTCTCCTGGGACTGTGACAGATAGTCTGTGGGTGTTACTGCAACATGGTACTAGTGATTGTTCTGGCCATCCCAAACTAATCACCATCTGTGTGTATGAGCCTCTCGGGAGCTCCTGGTTGTTGGACAATCATGGTTGTTAGCATTTTTAATCAGTTTCTGTGCAGCACAGATAGAAACCGTATGCTCCAGCCTTTATTTTCCCTACTCGCAGAGAATTACTTATTGCAGCACTGAAACGGGGATGTGCGAGCTCCTGCTAATTTTAGAGGGTCACATTCACCTCCTGCACCCAGTCGTGGTGACATTTCCCTCGATGTTCCCTGCCCCTGCTCTGAAGCGCTACGGTAAGAATTACGCTCTTGTTTTGCTGTTGGCAAGGTGGATTGAAATGCGCGTCCTTCGCTCAGCCTGGCAAAGAGCCCTCCTCCTCGCGGCCATGCTTCCTGCGTGACTCAAAGGCAGTGACACAAATGCATAACATTCGGGATCACGGCTGGGGAGATGGAGTTGGGGGGTTTATTGTCCTTCTTGGTAGTGAGAAATAGCTGCTGAAGTAGGAAGAACCAGAGCAGATCATTGCCTGAAGCAGGAGACTCTGTGCAGTTGAAGTTACAGGCCCTGGGAGAGTTCCCAGCTGTACTTGCCTGGCTGTCGAGGCAAGAGAGACTGCAGGGGAAGACGGCTCCGAGAAGTGGAGGGGCAAAACAGAGAGGGAAAAGGATGGCTTAGATCCAGGCTCTGAGGAGCAGAGTTGATGCTAAAAAGAAAAAGCTCTTCTCTCATTCTGTACTGAAGTGCAGCTCATCTCGACAATTAATCCTTTAAGAATTAAAATCTGGGGGCCTGGATCTGCACTCGGCAGTCGTTTGACATCTGTGCAGAGTGGCTGGAGAAGCGCTGCCGTGCTGGGTCTGCTGGAGCTTTGCACAAGCCGAGCTGGCTCTTCACGTGCGAGGCTGCAAGGCAACCCGGCCTGGAAAGTGCTGAATTGTCAAACCTGGCATCAACTCTAGTGCCCCCTTGTCCCCACTCCCCTTCCCCAGCCCCAGATTCAGCTACTAAGTACCACACAAAGGGCCGTGAATGTGCGGAAGAGAAGGCAGTTATTGTACGCTGGAGGTAAAGAGGGGAGAAGAGAGGAATAGCGAGCGGGCTAAATTCCCTCCTGTTACAAACAGGCTGGAGTTCTCGCCTTAAATGAAATGGCTTTTTTGTTTTCATTATCAATGTTGCCATCGGTTTTCTTGAACTCTGCTCTCCTTTTCTTTTCTTTTTTAAAGGACTTGTATCAGGCTTCTTATTAATTTTCCTTTAGCCGCGAGGGTGTGAAGCCGAGGGGCAGTGCACTGCCGGTGGGTTTATTATTAGTTGTTGTTGCTATGTCTGTGCAACTGTGTGAACAGGAGCAGGTTTTGAAGAACAAATTCGAATGAATAGAGCAATTTTCCGGTGCACAGACAGGTGGCCTATTTGAGTGGAGGGTAAGCCGTTCTCTGCAGCCTTTGGGTGATGGGTCTGATATGTTTATTCATGTTGATGCGAACAAACAGTTCATTCTCTCCAGTCCCATCTATGAATTGTGTAAAGTCTAACACAAAAGAGTTTCGTAGTCGGTACCGTGCCTGCGGCGCTGAAAGGCGATCTGTGGCTTCCCACCCTTCTTTCTGGTACTTGAAAGAGGTGTCTCACTGGAAGCTGTGTTCTGGTGCCTGCAGACCCAATTGACAAGTAATTTCTGTTTATCTGTTGTCAAAAGGGACAGTTGTATGTGATTAGGTGTGTATTGATTATCTGATTTAAAACACAGATGCTTCCACGTAAACTGTGCTGTGCCCCCAATCTCCTTCAAAGCACCGGTACGCTCCTCAGCATCATGCAGCAGGGTGGGTTTTGTGCTGTTTTGGGTATAATCTGCTACTGCTGTCCTCCAGCCTGGCTCCCCAAGGTGGTAGGATTTGTAGAATACTATAGAGTCCCTTTAGGGTCTGAGAACTGCTGTCAGTCAGTACTGTCACTGAAACCATACTGCAATCGCGTTTACACCAACCTAGGAATTCCTTCTGGAGTGGGCAGAATATTGAGAATTCAGAGAGTTAACGGCCCAAGTGGGTTATAATAGCCATAATCACCAACACTGTGCCTCTTAAATGCATGTGTCTTTATCTGTCAGCCTTGAAGATCATCATGGGCCTGTGCGAAATGAAAAAACACTTTAACTGCTTCATATTAACTAACATATTAGAGCCCTCATGACATTATCATTGTGTCTGCGCTTGAGAACTCTTTGTCGATTAGAACAAAACATGCTCCCGGCTGCTGGTAACCCAAGCGTGTTTCCAAATTCATCACTGCTCAGAAAGCAGGGGGAGGTCACTCTGCATGGAACCTGGACTTGCAAACATGCTTCTCCTGGCAGCCACCAGGACCCAAGCTTGGTGCCTCTCACAGTGCAAGGCACGGTGTGTCTTCTTATAAAATTAAAACTGGCTTTTTAGTAAAGTGGCTGAGCCTGGCAACTCCCTCCTTCCTGTCAGAGAAGGTTTGCCTCCACCCAGAGGGGAAGGAGAAGAGTCAGACTGGGAGAGGAACAGACCGCAGTGGTGAAGCGCCAGTTTGAAAGATGTGAATGGCTCCTTGGCGTGACTGGGTGAATCGGTACATACGCATTGCTGGTTTGCATTCATTTCAGATCTAGACGGTAACAGAGGAGCCACTCCCTGTCTTGTACAGGCCACTTTAAAAGTTTAGACAGTAAGGATTTATCTTCACAAGTAAATTAAAGAGTGCCAAAGGCATTCCCAGGCGCTTGAATAAGGTTGTACGGGGTGGTAGAATGGTCTTTCTGCTGTGTGCCACACGTTCCTTGCACGGCCCAGGAGGCAGGCAGTTCCCAGGATGGTTCTCAGCCACTCCGTGCCAGCTCACCCCGCTGCCTGGGAGCTTTCGCAGATACGTTTAGTTGACTTGCATAGAAACAAGTGTCTGCTTCTACCTCACGCCTCGGATGCTTCTACCTCATATGCCCTCATAGGCTGTGCAGATCTGTCTTTGCAGAGGACTTGCTGTAGAGACCTGGGCGGGTACCTGGGACTCTAGAATAAACTGTCTTTTAGTTGGTGTAGGGAAGCGGGACGTGGCCTGTCAGCTGTTTGGCCTTTAGGGGAAATTCCACTTTGTGAGGCCACTCCATGTGCGACGGGTGGGAGACGTGCAAACAGCCTGCTCTAAGTGGTTGTGGAGAACCATTTAACCGAAATAAAATTTTGTTACTGATAATTTTACCTCTTTCCTCCTTTTCCTAGGGTTATGTTTTCCAAGTAGCAAGCCTGATTCTTCTGTCAATGTTCAGGCAAAATCAAAAGGAGTTTTACCCGAATTAGGACCCACAAAGTAGGTTCAAATGCAACCAGCAGTATCCAGGTCGCCTACAGCTACACGCACAACCCCATGAAAGACTGTGTGTGTAGCGCTGGGTGTCAGACCTATATCACTGCAAGAAGGAATTTATTCTAACCCGTACTTCTTCCAATTAAGCACTGGTGGTTGCTGCTGCTGCGACATGTACTGATAAATGGATGTGGCAGGATCGACTGTGAATGTTTTGGCAGCAGCCCTCCTTCAGGTAGCTATTAACTTTATTTTTTAATATGAAATTCAGGCACTAAATCCAAGGAAAAAAAAAAGGCATACATAATGTAGGTTAATTAAAATGCCTGTAAATGAACAGGTGACAGGTGTCGAGCCCCATGACAACCACAACTGGAGAAATGAAAGCGCAACAGACTATTAGGATTCCTGTGTTAATCAGGTAATAGTAACTTGGGTAATTACAAAATCATATGAAATCTTTTTTAAATCCCAAACCTCATTTATAGCCTTTTGGAGATAAAATATAAAATGTAGAGTTTTAATCCAAAAGGACTTTCTCTTCTCTGGAGCCCTCAATCTCCGATTTCTTCCATGGCTGACACAATTAAGGGTCGGGGTTTTTTTCTTTTCCCTCTCTTCAATTTTATTTTAATTAAGAAATATTAAGTTAAAAGCCACCAAAGAGTTTGAGTTTCTATCTCTTTGGCAGATATTTGGTAGTCACTTATGTGTCCCGAGGCCTTTTTCTGTATAACAGGTAGAACCTGCCGTGTGCATCTGTTGGGTCTAAGAGGTGGAATTCATTTTCGTGCTGAGAAGCAGCACAGGGCATGTGTGAGATGAGCCTGGAATAGACTGGAGCCTGCTCTGTCTTCCCAGGAGAAAATTACACCGCAGATGACGAAAAGGACTTCTGATTAAAATATTTTTCCTATGAATATGAGCAAAGGTGGTGATACTATTTCATATCTGATATGCAAACTACGACATGTTACACTCCTAAGACAATACGCCTTTCTTGCAGCCTTTCCCATGCTGAAAAGCCCATCCAGATGTTGTTTCCCAAGAAAACAGGTTGAACCCTCCTGAGGAGATGCTTATAGCCATTCCCTCTCTGCTTCTTGAGTTTTGCCCTCTAAGCAGGGTCTTGATCCCAAGTAGAAAGTTTATCAGAGGTGTTAAGTGGCTTGCCCAAGGTCATTAATCCAAGTCAGTAGGAAAATGAAAAACTTCCAGACTTTTTCTGAAATTACCAAGGCACATGCCTCTCTCTGGATCTGTCAAAGAAGGAAAAAAAAAAAAAAAATTGGCTGTAATTAGGGCTAGGAGCTAGTGCATCTGCTCAGAACCTGCACTAGGGTTCACTCTGTGAAGAACCCTTGGAGGCTGATTTCAGCAGCTAGCATATCAGGATTTTTCTTAGGTTTTCTTTGTAAAATCCAGATATCAAAAATGAAAAACAGTATTTTTCATCCTTGTCCCTGCAATAGAATTTATTGTCCCTGGGCTATAGACAGCCAGACAAATAGAAACAGATTTTTTTCTTTCTTTGACTTGGAAGATGAGAACATGTTTTGTACATTCCTAAGTTGCAGCCAACATAAAGGTCTTTATCTTCAAGGAAATCAGTAGTTTGATTCTTGGTAATATGCCACTAGCCTAGACAGTGACAAATTTCCCAGCTTTACCCTCCATACCAGGGAGATGATGGCATTCGTCTCCCATCAAGAGAAACAAGGGGAGCTTCCCTCCCTTTCTGTTTTCTGATCAACACTGTTTATAAATGAAACAAAGAAAAGGATGGAGCCTTATTTTAGGAAGCTTTCGGACCACAAGTTGTGTTCAGGATTAAAGGTCAGGATGGGAAAACTGCCAAGGTTTCCCCTCCCTACTGCTACTAATTGTCACTGCTCCAGTGGAAGAAAAAAACAAAAAAAGAAAAAAAAAAGAAAACTGGATTAGGGAAAAAAAATAAACCCACTAGTCAGAATAGCAAGGAGAAAACGGAAGTCAGGCTTCATCTAGCGCTTCAGATATGCCCTACATAGACGCTATTGAATTCTACCCACCTCTGTGCCAGCCTCCCCTGGGCATGGTGGACAGTACTTATTTTGTTTGGGGTTTTTTTTTCCCTCCCTCCCTCACTCTGCCTCCTTTGGTGTTTTTATTCAGGCACATCAGGCACCCAAGTGAACGCTGACAAGCATTGGCACACTTAAAAAAAAAAAAAAAAGAAAAAAAAATTGCTGCCACTCTCCCAGAGACATCCATTATGTCTCCAGAGTCTACGTTTTGCAACATAAAAGCATAATCAAAAGAAATCATGCTTCGACTCAGTCAGGGACAGGGCAGAATAGCCCATTTAGCTTTATGCTAAAAAAGAAAATAATTGGACCAAAATTCGTTTGAAATAGGAGCAGGAAACAGTTTGTTTGCAATCTATTTCCTCTGGAAAACAGCAAACCCTATTAAACCCTCTTTGGGAGCTATTTATTTTGGAAACAAGTTCAACATTCTGCAAGCAGTACACGCACGCAGAAGAAGTTGCAGCGGAGTGTAATCTTGGGAGGAAATGTCCATGTTTATCTACATTGTAGTTCTAACCAGCTCCCAGAAAAACAAGCTTTCCGCCTCTCTAGCAGTAGGCTTGACTCCTTTTAGCACACCGCATCCCATCCATGGACCCAAAGTGATGAACCCATCGGTAAGAATTACAGGTGTGAGGTAGGAAAACCAACAAAGCCAAAGGGTTCTTCCTTGGCCTTCCTCCTGCTCTTCTCCTGTGGAACGTTGCCTCTGTATTGGCTCTACGGCTTTTCTCTCTTCACCCACCCTGAAAAAAAAAAAATAACAACCCCAAAACCATCATACCACGGTCCTTATTCTTGGTGGTTTTTGCCCTGCGCTGTCACGTGGCATCCACATGTGTGGGTGAGCCGGGGAGATGGCACGTAGCACACAGGCACAGCGGAGCTGAGCCTTCTGTTACTGCCGCGTGTCTTGACACTGAGTCTTCTCCACCTGCCAAAAAATCCTCCCACTTGCAGCTCTGTACTGGGAGCTGTGCCCCCCTCACCTGCTTCGCTCCCCTTCCCCTGAACAGAAGGAAAACACACGAACCCAGAAGGGAATCACAAGACGAAACCAAAACAGCAATGCTATTAGCTTTCGTCATGTGTTTCTGAGCACTTCTATGTGGTGGGGGAGACTGCTCGCTGTAGCTTTTACCTCTTCTTTTCAATGGTCAAAACCAGTAAGATCCTCCAGTGAATAGTTCTGATGAATAACTTTTAGCTTGCCGAGTTGTGTTTGAGCAATTTGGCTGGGATGCACCAGTGCAAGCTTCACTGCTGATCTGCAGTGGGACAGGACCTCACTGCGTGATCCTGCTTCTCTGCTAAGGCTGGTGTTAGCGCCTGACACGGAGACATTCCTCACTGGGCTTTTGTGTTTCCTCGTGTTAGGAGGGTTTAATCAGTACACCTCAGCGTTGGCCTCAAATTCACCTTCTGTTTGGTGATCCCAGGTAATCCATTTTACATGTCAGTTTGGCCCAATGTCTTGTACTAGTCAGGATTTTTTCTCCCCCGACATGTGTGGGTGCGGAGACCTTTGCACAGGTTTGGCATCCCGTTACCCAGCACGTTGTAACAGGCCACAGCAGCACACGGCTTAACGTCCCTTCCACGTCCTCACACCTGGGAAATGCAGGGACTTTTGTTGCTGAGTCTCTTCAGGCTTTGGATGACGTAGGTGTGTACCCTTCATCCAAGGCTGCTAGAAGGCATTTGCCAGGCTCTGCCGTTTCCCGAGAGCTTTCCCTCTCTTCCAAGCCATAACAACGTCCTCCGCTGTTTTGTCTTATCTCTGGAGATAAGATTAACCCACCTATTTAGATATTTGCATTCCTCTTAGCCACCTACTCCTGTCCCCACTTCCCCTGATCTTCCTCCTTCTCTACATTAATTTCTCTTTATATTTAACCTTTAGATTTTGGAGAAAGGAGTATAATGTGTCTCAGCAGGATATCATTTGATTTCTGCTCACAAGAGAGGGTCTTATTATACTTCCCCACAAAGTGCTTGTGATTTATGAGCTATTTCTCACTTAAGGGTTAAGTATGTTATCTCCTAGCCCAAATATCCTATATTAGCAATAGAGCTGATTACCACCGTTTGTATCAGTCATTGGGATCCTTAAATAAAATGGAGAGCAGCTTGTTGGAAATCCTCGTTTCATTGAAAAGCATGGTTTAACTTTAATAGAGTTTGCATACATATCGTAAATCAGCTCTGAAAAAGGAGGGCATATTCTTTTTCTCCATCTGATTGTTTTACACATTTCAACAGTGTGTAAAAACACAGCCTGTCATTGTTAATTTTAACCAAAGGGAATTACTTCTTGAAAGGCTGCAGTCGTGATTAAATGGAAAAGGTGATCAGTAGTGTAAATTTGGAGCTGATTAAATGCCGTCAGCTCAGATTCCTTATGCAAAAGAGATACAGGGATTAGGCTGGCTGCTTTCGCTATGTAGACAGCATGAGCCCTTAATGCAGAAAACTTCTGCAATGTTTGTTTAGTATTTTAGCACAAGGGCAAGCCTGAAGCCTGCAGTTCATGGATTGAGCTGGTGCTCCTTTCCTGTCGACAGAAACCAGCTCACTCGGTCTTTCCTTCTCCCACGAGACTGGTGTGGCAGTAACAATCCATCCAGCCTTTGCTGCTTTAGGAAACGTGGGGTCCTCCCAAATTGTAAGGCAAGTTTTGTAGCGCTGGGGAGCTTTGAATGCACCGTTCTTCATGTTAGGGAATGTACTTCTTACTTCTGTTAACAGGAGTCCTAGTAATACTAGTGGAAGTGGACAGGAAGGGCCATTCCGCATTCCACTGTTGTCTTATCTGCAAGGTTGCCACAGCTTTCAGTCTTTATATGGACGAGCACTTTTACCTCCACCGAAGGTACGGAAGGGATGGCTGCAGCATTGCAGACGACAGGAGAAGGACCTGCTTTTTGCATTCGTAAGCGGTGGCATTTGCATGCTTCTTTCTGGGTGATGCTAAGGTAGCATTTTGCAAATTGTTCCAACACTTCGTCCCCCACTGCTGGGCCTGCCGTCTTCCCTCTAGATTGTTACCACCATATGTCAAGTTATCACCTACCTCTCTAGTCTGGACATGATGAGGTAGGCGGAGATTTAGTGGAATGGAAATGATAGGGAGCTGTTTTTAAAGGATGTATTTAACATCAGATCCAAAAAAGGTTTGGGGTACTACTCTAGACCATGATGCTTGGTTGCTCTTAGTAGACATCACAGTTCTAGGAGATACACAGGTCTGTGCTTACTGCAAATCTGACCTCACGAAGAGCACTCTGAAATTCAGAGCACGGTCTGTCTTGTTCCCAGGAAGCTACGGTGAGAAGATGGTGAGGGAGCAGAGCAGCAAGTCTGAGTGAGAATGACCAGAGGAGACAGGTGTCCCACGTTTTAGAGTATTACAACGTGCGTACATAAAGTATTTCTCAGACTTACTGCAACTTATTCACAATTTAGATTTTAAATAAAACAATATTTTCCCAATGTTANGAATTGTTTTCAAGCATTATTAAGCTTTTTTTTTTTCCTCCCAGAAGCTAAGAAAGCCATCTGTGAAAACCTGTTTGCATGTTTGTTTTCTACAATAAAATGCAAAATACTTCTTCCTGTTAGCGGATTATGCCATATGTCACTCCCTGTAACAAAACCAGCATGTTTATTAATGAACCCAATCAGAGGCAAGGATTTAGAAAGATTTAAAGGAACTGAATTTTCAGTTCAATATTTTAGTGTAGAAAAACTCCTGGTCTGTTGTTAATGTTGTACTTGGAAAACTCAGGCTTTGTTTTTTATATGAATTTACTAAATTGGCAATGGAAAGAGAGCAGGAGGAAACTCTCTGGGAAAAGAAATCACACTGCGATCCCTACGTTCTGCATGCGTGAACCCCCAGCTGATTGTGATCAGCAGTTTATATGTGATTAATATTTAATTTGATTGGTATAGTTTTTTCTCCAGATAAGCTAATTAAGGAACTTGATGGAAAGGACACCCTTGTGCATTAATGTAGCAGCTTTTTGGTTTCTGTAGGGCAGACTAGACCTTCCTGAGTTACAAATGAGACGAATTCAGCTTTCTCAGTTGCGGAAGGATGAGACCTGAATTCTGTGGCTTTGGGTTTTTATCCCCAGACTGCCTGAAATTTGGGCTCGGATGATTGCTGCTATGCTGAGAACTATTTCATACATGATAAGGGTGATTGTGATAGATGCAAAGATAACCAGAGAGCTTATATTTGCCCCTTCAGATGTCAATAGATTGTGCATACTGAGAATCTGGTTATATTCCTGGGAGTTTTTGACTTCGCAAATAGACAAGGTTTCTTATCAAAAGGGTTCAAAGCTTGCTTTTGCACATGGGCTTCAGCACACCAATCAATACTCATTTTATCTTTAAACTCTAATACTGCCCTCACTGATTTAGATCTTGTTATTCTAGAGATCAGCTCAGGCACTTGCTCTGATAGTGCTGATGGAAGGGAGACGAGCGTTTAACCTCAGGCTGGGATTTCTCACGTTGCCCCACCCAGCACCTGGCAGCATTTACAGAGGGAATTTTAGGTTGCTATGTGAGGATGTTTTGTCCCTTCTTCTAAGTTTACAGAGAATTTATGATGGGGTTTATATGTGGTTTGGGGTTTTTTTTGTAATATTCCAGCACCTTGCAAAAACCTAGAAGAAGCAATAACTATCTGATTTTTCACACGTGCTTCCAGGGTAATCGATAGTGAAGCGTGAATGCCAGGTCTGTTCTCCAGTAGTGGTCCACTGCTGGAAATGGATCCATAGATTCAAAAGGCAGAAATACATTTCTCACTGCTGAAGTTCTTGCATCAAGACCTGGCTGGCCATTTACAGGGGGGATAATTACATTAGCATCTTCAAAAGTCATGTCTTAAGGCAGGAAAAGTTGTACATTAGCTCATTAGATGTGTTTATTAATGCCAACCATGAAGCAGCTTCCTATGTGTACTTTGTGAAGACCAGAGGAATGAAATTCCTCTTAACATTCCTCTAACTTTCTTACATCTATTGAAAGGCTCCATAATTTAGTGCCTTTCTCAAAGGCGTAATTCGTCATGGAAGAAAACACAGAAAAATAAAAGTGACCTTTTTGAAAGGTCAGTTCATGTTTATGCTTCAGAAAGAGTCATGAGTACAGGTTTGGTGCAAGACGAGGCTGTCCTAAAATAGCATTCCATTAATTGTTTAATCAGCCTATGCTCATTGTAGATTTGGCGTATTCTGTAGACAAATCAGGTCAGCAGAAACAAGTGATTCAAAGAAACAGAAGAAAACCCTACAGAACTTTAGAAAACATGCTTCTTACAAGAAAAAATCTGAAACAGAAGCAAACTCCTTGGAAAATTAATAACCTGATGAGGTTTCACAGGCAGCCTGAAAGCCCAAGATTCCTGGATTCTCACCCATCTGCTTCCGATACCCTGACAAATACATACCAGCCAGTGACTGCCTTCATTTTTCTCCTTTTTTGTTACCATGTGTCTGTTGTGCAAACAATCTTCGTTACCTGTTTGACTGCAGGACTTCAGTTAGGGCCTGTATCCCATCCCAAAAATGCTCTCTCGAGGGAGAGAGCTTGTGGCTATGGTAGCCTCCTGCCACCNCCAATGTTATAGACCATAGACTTCGCATTATCACATGTGATCAAACCAACAGAGTGATGAGGGAATGTGGACAGAGGTCTAGTTACCGAGATCCAAATCCCTTCTGATTAAAAGTCATCCGTAGTTACTTGGGTGGTTTTCTCACAGCACTGAGCAGTTAACCAAAGCCAAGAATTTCACCCAGTTTTTTTTTCCTAGGTACATATTGTCAGATACTGGCAAGTTGATAGGCTTTTATTTCATGCACAGCTAAAGAAGTAGCAGTAGTATAAAGGAAGTTGGTGGACAACTGATATGTAGAGTAGAACTTACTTTAATTGAAAAGCAGTTCCAGTCAAAATTTTTTCCCTTCTCTTCTTTAAGCGGGGTGGGGGGGGGTGGGGGGGGGAATTGTTTTCAAGCAT
>VYXH01007087.1:260213-271839 GCA_013397275.1 Burhinus bistriatus | reverse complement strand
CCACCCAGCACCTGGCAGCATTTACAGAGGGAATTTTAGGTTGCTATGTGAGGATGTTTTGTCCCTTCTTCTAAGTTTACAGAGAATTTATGATGGGGTTTATATGTGGTTTGGGGTTTTTTTTGTAATATTCCAGCACCTTGCAAAAACCTAGAAGAAGCAATAACTATCTGATTTTTCACACGTGCTTCCAGGGTAATCGATAGTGAAGCGTGAATGCCAGGTCTGTTCTCCAGTAGTGGTCCACTGCTGGAAATGGATCCATAGATTCAAAAGGCAGAAATACATTTCTCACTGCTGAAGTTCTTGCATCAAGACCTGGCTGGCCATTTACAGGGGGGATAATTACATTAGCATCTTCAAAAGTCATGTCTTAAGGCAGGAAAAGTTGTACATTAGCTCATTAGATGTGTTTATTAATGCCAACCATGAAGCAGCTTCCTATGTGTACTTTGTGAAGACCAGAGGAATGAAATTCCTCTTAACATTCCTCTAACTTTCTTACATCTATTGAAAGGCTCCATAATTTAGTGCCTTTCTCAAAGGCGTAATTCGTCATGGAAGAAAACACAGAAAAATAAAAGTGACCTTTTTGAAAGGTCAGTTCATGTTTATGCTTCAGAAAGAGTCATGAGTACAGGTTTGGTGCAAGACGAGGCTGTCCTAAAATAGCATTCCATTAATTGTTTAATCAGCCTATGCTCATTGTAGATTTGGCGTATTCTGTAGACAAATCAGGTCAGCAGAAACAAGTGATTCAAAGAAACAGAAGAAAACCCTACAGAACTTTAGAAAACATGCTTCTTACAAGAAAAAATCTGAAACAGAAGCAAACTCCTTGGAAAATTAATAACCTGATGAGGTTTCACAGGCAGCCTGAAAGCCCAAGATTCCTGGATTCTCACCCATCTGCTTCCGATACCCTGACAAATACATACCAGCCAGTGACTGCCTTCATTTTTCTCCTTTTTTGTTACCATGTGTCTGTTGTGCAAACAATCTTCGTTACCTGTTTGACTGCAGGACTTCAGTTAGGGCCTGTATCCCATCCCAAAAATGCTCTCTCGAGGGAGAGAGCTTGTGGCTATGGTAGCCTCCTGCCACCTATAAATATGTTAAAACATTGCGTTACAGCCTTCATCTCTAGAGGACTCTTCTTCTCTTTGGAAGCATGAATAAAATGCATTGGAGTTTATGTAGGCAAAACCAAGCAGTATCATAGAGGCTGGCTATACTTTTAAACACAAAATGTTGACATCATGATTTTAGTAGACATGCCCTGGAGGAGAATGTCTATGGATTACATGAGATCTGAGAGAAGGAACGGACGTGAAGAATTTTATTCATATATTGTTTTCAGCAGTAGGGAAGCATCCACTTCTCTGCTGTCTGCTCAAATGCCCACCAGCTTATTTTTCTTCCGAGCGCGCCAGCCCTCACCGAGCTCTCCCCTCCTAGCAGGCGCTGGAGCTTTGCCTCCAAATGCTTCTGCTGCACCGTCGTGATTTCTGTTCCAGGCACCTGAACTTTGTCAACTCTCCAGTTTAGCTTCCCAAATGAGAAATGAGCTGGCAGCCCGAGGTGCGGCTAAGGAGGTAGCTAATTCCTAAGGGCTGCTGTTGAAAATGGGGAACGTGCACACTCATTTCTCTTGACCATCAGTGCTGAGCGATGGTGGCATAAAGCAGGAAGCCTTTTGCATCTCGTGCATGGCAAAGCAGTGTTGTTATTCTGGCTGCATAGCTTGGCTTGTTATTGAGCACATGCTTTGCAGATTAGCCTGTTTGTATAGCCAATCGAACATGTGCTCCATTAAAAATTAAAACATCCTGTTTTAAGGATGGAGCAGGAGACATCAGCTGCCACTGTGTAGCAGACATGGAAAGCCCCCAGAGCCCATTACCATAGGTTACAGCAAATGTTAATCAGTGCCAATGCAGTTAAATAATGCAGTTCGTGCAGATGGCAGCTACTACATCTACTCACAGATGTGTCCTCAAGTCCCTGAGGTTGCTGTATCACAGGAGTTGTCGGGAACAGTCAGATCCGATGCTGACTGTAGGTATCACCTTTGTGTTTATGCCATATATACCAGCCAGAGGAAAGACAGCAATCGATAGGACTGAGGAAAGAGTTCAGAAAGACACCAGAGGGTAGTGTGGGGCAATACCTGAACTCAAATAAAACAATAAGGAAATCTGTGTCCTTCACAAGTCAGGGTTGGTTTTTGGTTTTTTGATTTTTTTGTGTTTTTTTTTTCCCCAGGCATATTTACCTTCTGCACATACAAATCAGTGTCTTAACATCACTAAAGACCTGAATCCACAGCTTGGCTTTTAAACTTGTGGGTATTTGTGATCATTGCGTATCATTATAGTCATGCAATGTGTATGGGCGGGCAGAGAAGAGGTTATTAACCTGCATGCCAGTCAAACTTCATTTGGGATTTTTGTATTCTTCCTCATCTCTGCAGAATTGACTCTGCAGTTGCAATTATAACACTTTTCACATCAGTCTCTAGGTCATGATAGGTGTTCTCTGCCAACTTGCCGTATTGTCCTACCTCAGGTGAAGTAATTTATGTACCTTTTCGGCTGTTTATGCTCAGTAGGTGTGTTTATGAGAAGGCGTGTGCAAATCTGTATGACATGCAAGAGTTTGAAGATGAAAGTTGTGCTATAAGTATAAATATTGTTTCTAAGATGTGTCATGGTGTTCATTATGTAGTAAGAGGAAAAACCATCACAAGTCAAGAAGCTAAAAAGCATATTTTTTTTCTTTTTTCACGTCTTAGGACATCCTTCATCATCTATTTGTATTTCAGGTCTGTATCACTGGGAAATGTTCTTTATCCCAAATCTGGGAATTTCTTAGCTTGTAATGTCTCCTTTTTTAAAAAAGGTTCTGTGTGTATATATTGTGTGCTGGTGGAATAGCTTGAAAAATTTTAATCAGTTAAGCATTTGGCTTTTACTCAGCTTTTGCTTAATTCATTGAGGACATGATCATTAGATATCAGTTTTCTAAAATACATAGATTGAAGGTATTCCCATTTCCTCGGGGCTTCACCTTTTCTTTGGGTGCAAGTGTCTTGTCTACAATGCGCAGCGTTTAACGCTCTTCATTACAATGTCTGCGCCTGTGTTCTATGGAGAAGACCAGTTTAAAACCAACCATCTGCAGTGAGCCTCGGTTGAGACATTTGGTTGTTACAACCATCTGAGTTCTTGAACCTGCCATAAGACTGTCAAACTTCCCGCTCCTGTGCTGGTTCCCGGTCCCACTGAATGGCACGCCACGACTACAGCCCCTCGTTTGCAAAGAGCTGTTGGTGGGATTGGAAATTGTACAAGTGCAAGGAGGTTGGTATAGAGATCTAAGAGCAGAATACATTTTGGTTGTTTAAATTTAGCTCTCAAGGCTATAAAATGGGACTTCGGACTCCTGGGACTCGTTTTTTCTTCAGTAGTTTCGTCTTTTAACCATTAATTGACAGATATGCGGTGTGGGATGAGCGTTCTGCTGTGACCGTGCTTCTGTCAATTAATAATGGAACGTATCCAAAGTTTATCTGTAGCAATCATTCATACCATCTGGCAATACAAATTAGATGAATTTGAAAGCAGTCTACAAACAGGCATGTTGTTCTAGGGACTGCCATAATTATATCTATCAAATATGTAGAGAAAAAAATGTATTTAATGTATTTTTAAATGGTGTGTTGAGATCAATATCCCCCTGAGAGCGTGCTCCGTTTCCAGAGAGCAAGGGCAGCAGCACGGCTATGTAGCCTTCCCATGTGCGTATATCAGTAATGCCCCCAACGAGGACGAGCCATTTTTGGGAATGAGCAGGGGATTATTTTTCTTGCCTGTTCGGGCCCTGGCCTCGGTCCCAAGCCTGCCAACAGCGGTGCCAATTAGTAACAACTGGGGACTGGCCAGAGACGACAGCGAACCAGTCACAGGACAGATAGAAATGTTTTAAATGAGCCACTGGATCAAAGCAAAATGAAGAAGTTGTTTGTATACACAGAAGATAGCAGACTGACTATATTTTACAATGTTTGAAGCCTGCTTAATACAGCCTCAGTTTATGGCCTGGACCCATCCTCTCCCACGTGCGTGGATGCCTGTGTGACAGAGCCACTTCTGCTTTTCACGGTGTTCGCACAGACTGGAGCGGTGGTAGCTGGTCCTCCCAGCACCGTCCGGGCAGTCTCGTGCCTCTGACCGTGTGCGGTGGTTGTGGACAGGGATTTGGATGCGCAGCCCTCCAGCAGCGTCTCTGATACCAAGGTGTTTTAAGCCCCACCGCACAGGCTCCGAACACCCATGGGGTTGGGTTGCCTGGGTGAGGATGGCGTTTATGGCTCCTTTGCCGTAACTGCCTCAACATGGAGAATCCATGCACAGTTGTGTTGGCAGCTTCTAGTTTAGGTCACTTCTTTCCCTACGGAGACTCCTACCTTGAAGAGGGCTGGCCATCCCTTCTCCTGAACGGTCACCGTAGGTGAGCTCGCTTTGTGCCTCCTTGCCTGACTGAGCTGAAGCACATGAAGTCTCCACACACAACCCGTGCCGGTCTCTCCGGGAAGTCCGTCTCATTGCCACTGTATCAGATGTAAAATCAAAGAAAAGACCTGGAAATGAAAAGAATGTGAAATATAGTTTATTCTCATAATTATAGATGAGGAATTGTACTGCATATGTGTATTCCCTCAGTCAAGCAGCTGTTCTGCCCTTAGAAGGATATTTATAGACTATTGAAGGTAAACAATCTTGGCTTATTTCATATTGCTACTACATTTTCACCGAGTTTAACTACGATTTGATCAAGAAAGCTGCTTGCATGTCGGTTTTAGTGATACAAGATACTTTTTCCTTGCTATTTCTGCCAAATATTCTCTGCCTAGTTTTCAGATAAACTGTTTTGATATGAGTAGGTTCTGAGTTTCAGTAGAGGAGTGAGTTGTAATGTGCAAAACCATTGGCGATCTTAGAGTCATTAGCTTAACAGCCTCTGTGCTATGGTTGGAGGTTACGATTTGATTTTGTAGGGTTTTTTTCCTCCCAGTATTTATTCGCTGCCAATTTTCAATGCTGTGTAAATAGTTCAACATCAGGATTTTGACGTCTGATGAATTTCAGTGTTTGAAAGCTCATAGGGCATTTGCAGAAGTTTATTCAGTAGTTTATGAGTTATCCCACTCTCTCACTGCTATTTTGCTGCCAGTCTTCCAGGTTTGTGGTTGACTCTGATGGCATTTATATTTACCTGGTAGACTAGCCTGTATCACAGTTCTCACTGTTTGTATAAAACTAACATTTAGTTGCTTTTTAAAATTCATTTTACTGCTGCTTCTTTGATGTGACCTGAGAGCAGTGTTTCTGAAGCAATTCTTTTTAGCTGATGAAAAATCTATGGCAATTGGAAAATTATCTCTGGATTTAATATACATAATGGCTGAAGAAGTATTGTACAAAAAACTTCAGACAGGCAGTATGTAGCGTGTGAGCACAGAAATCAGTAAAACTGCTGAAGAGCTGCCATTGCTGACCAGATAATCCTGTGATCGGTAAGATGTGATTAAGTGTTGCTGTAACCCTTCCCCGAGGAGCCTGCCGAGCCTGGTTCTGACCCGGTGCACCCGCACTCCGGTGAGAAAGCTGCAGTATCCATGGCAAAGGTATTTTAGCAAAACCCGGGAACAAAGCAGCCGAACAGATTTAACATCTCTTGCTTCACAATGTGCAGGTTCCTGTTCTAGTTAGGGCCCTGATCCAGTATCGCTCAAGTCAATTATAACCTTTTTACTGATTTCCGTCAGCAGTGAATCAAGCTCTAAAATCTTATGAAACGTTCATTGTTACGTTATCTGTCTAATTTCTGAAGAGGTGGAGTTACATGTGAGTATTAAGTGCCTCTTATGTCCCCATTGATGTCACTTTGTGCTTTGCCATGTGTTTTACAACCAGTAACAAAAGCATGATTGGAAATAGGCCCCATTAAGCTTGTTTGCACTTGTACTCATCGAATGCATTTTGGAAGGGGTTTTCACTGCTTTTTTTTAGTTAGGGATTTAAAGGAAAACCAAACTGGTATTGGGAAAAACATTCCTTTCCCTTGATTCCCCTTAAGCAGAGTAGTTAGCCTACATCTGTTTCTGCTTCCTATTTGCACAAGAACATCAGTGATTTCAATTTGCCAATAGCACTTCTGCGGTGCTGGAAGTGTGATATTAAGCAAATTATTTTTATTAGGTCAAGCCTAGCGTGACCTAGCTTGCTGCTAAGGCAAGCCACTAGTAATAATTCAGAGATGTCACTGCCAGGCTAAGTTTCTTTCTTCAAAACTTTTAATTTCCATCAACCAGTTAAAAAAAAGAAACATTTCATTTTTCTACTTGCTGCTCAGTGAACGTGTAACTTATAGTTTACAAATTTTAAGTACCTGTGTAATATATATGTGCATATGCACACACATACACAATATGTAATGTAATACATAGAGACATACATCTGCATGTACATAGTTGCATGCATTTTATACAGAAACTTTTATTTCTTTATTTTAAATGACTTTTTAATATTTGTATTTTTATATATGTATGTAAACACAATCTTAAGCGGTTGGACACTTGAGCAGGCAGTTCCAGGAGGCTGTCAGCGTACTCATTAGTGGTTGAAATTCACATCTGAAAACAAAATTGCTGTATACAACATGGACCCTACCAGGTACGCACATCAGTCCTGGGTGAACTCAGCAGAAATACTTGTCTGAGCAGTGTTCACCAACAGAAGAGCTTCACAAGTGACGCTTCCACGGGCAGAACACAGAATACATACATGTATGTATTAAGCACCGTTCACAAGCTTGAAGATGCAATCAAATTACATATAATCTCTTTCTCCTGGTAGGAAGCCTGATTCTCAGATGATCTGTATTAGAGAGTTTCAAAATTTAATTAAGAACTGATCAAAATTTGGGCAAGGATCTCCGGATTTTGCTCTTCATTTGTATGTACATAGCAAAAGCATACATTCAAAAAAATTATATTGCACTGGGAATTCACAGCTTCAAGGTGACTTGTCGGAGCTGATGGATTCCTTAAAATCCCTCCTATTCTTTCATCAGCAAAATAGCTGTTAAGTTTTTAAGGTATTACTCTCATATGTGCGTCGCACTGTTGTGCGGTTAGGTGAAAAGATTTAACTATTTTCCACTCTTTAAGCATCGCTGTCTTATCTTCAGAGCTAACTCGGCATGTCTGAAGTCCTGGAAGGCAGGTGATTGATCAAGGAATTTAGGGAACAGCTCCCCTGGCAAAGCCAGGGAGGATATCTCCTAAGAGGGGCAGTGGGAGTGAGGAAAGCACGAAACTTACTTAACAAGCAAGGCTTGAGTTGGATAATCTGCATAATATATCCACTGGCATTAAGTCTGTCATCTTTGCATTGCATTTCTTGTACAGATTTTGCAATAGCTGTCTTTCACTGTCGGTTCTAATAAAGAGCGTTGGTCAGCTTAAATTCCCTGGGAGCGCAGAGTTATGTTTTGTGAACTACATGTGCCTGAGGCCTCTCATGCATGATTTAAACTGCTTTGTAAATGTCAATAGGTGGAAAAGCATTAGATCCCTTGTAGATTTCTCCAAATCCTCAAAGATGTGTATACCATGTATAAACCATGCTACAGTTTCAAGGCCACTGCAATCTCTACACTTGCCTAACTGTGGGTTTAAGGTATTGCCAGAAGCAAAGTATCGGTGTATACATGATTTGATCCAACCAGCCAATGAGACCCTTTATTAAGAAAACCTTTGCTCCCGTGGAAAGTCCCTTGTGATATTAAGTGGGCACACAGCATAAATGTTGGATGTCCTTCAAACTTTGTTGCTTTATGCTGTCTTTAAAAAAATAAAACAAAATGCATTTCTGCTTTGTCTGTGGAATCTGCCTTTAAATGGAGGACAAACACAGCCACAGGAAAGGCTCACATTTCTCTGCATGTTGGGGCAGAGGTGGAAATAGGACTTTGTAGGTTATGAAAGAAGTCAGCTTTTAATTAGGAGTGCACTGTCTATTGGCAGAAGCCACTGACTATATGAAATAAATAAGAATCTGTTACTAATGAGAAACTGTGGGGGCCTCGGATGGCTCCGGGGATTGGCAATGTAGGTCAGTGGTTTGCGGCCGCACGAGGAGCCGTTGCCATCTGACGCCTGTTCGGTAACCTGCGTGGAAGGAGTCCATTGGGTGCCAGCCCAGTTTCTCGCAGGCAGGTGTACACATTGCACAGCCACCGCTGCGGCTGGCGCGCTCGATGACAGTCCTGGCAGAGAGACCAAGCACTGAAGGGACTCGTGGTTACTGAACTGGCCGCTCACCCCAGGTACAGTTCCTCCAGGTCAGGCTCGGTGCAGGCTGGGGACAGCATGAGGACGGTAGCGCAGACGCTGCCGGGTTTGCTGACGTGCGGAGGGAGCCAGCTGTCAGGGTTATCACTGAGGACCATCTCATGAGCACTAAATTAGCTGAGAAAAACACATTGATAAAAATGTTCAGCTATTAGTGAAATTCATCACTGTGGCCAAGGGTAAGCATGACACTTGGGTACCAGTAAATTGCTATTTTGAAACTTATGGGCTGGAAAGATTTTGATTTGTTCTTCAATTCAGGGGATAAATATCATCTTCATCCTATTTTCAAATTTATTGGGAAAAGATCCGTGCCCTGCTTTAAAAAGATAGAGGCCCCACCTCTGGTTCAGAAGTCCTTGAGCTGCAAAGAGCCTGCTGTAGGGAAGGATGGGTGCATGCTTGCTGGGCGTATGCTGCTACGTGTCTCTGCAGGAGAAGAGTATTGAGCTGGTTGGACTTCTTGTGTCACTGATTTGTCCCACTCATTGGAGCCATTTTTTAAGTAGACGGCCACATTTGCGTACCTTGCGTTATCTGAGGTGGGCTCTTTCTGCTCTTTATTAGCAATGTAAAAAGTTACATTCTTTGTGTCCAGTTCTTTATGTTCAATTATTCCTTCTTTATTTTCAATGGAAAAAGATAATCTGTGTAGTTAAGTCCGTGCTTTGTGCTTTTAGTTGTACTTGACTGTTGGATTCTGGCAGTGTATGGTCTTTTCCTGGGTGGAGAACAGAACAGCTCAACCAACCATCAGTTTGTGGAGTCGGTTGCTACCTGTAAAGCACACAGGGAGCGACTGGCTTGAGACACGTGTTGGGGTCCAGAGCAAGACTCCAGCTGGCAGTAACCAGGTTAAGCATAAGATCAACCATGGTCTTGTTTCTCTTTCCTGATCGTCCATGGACAAAGAGCTCCATCTCATCACCACGAGCGTGCATAGGCTGATGGAGCAGCAGATAACCCTTCCCAGTTCAGAATTGCTACAAAAGAGTTGCTGTCTCCTGGTTTCTACTGCAAAAGAGACCCAGGGCTCCTCACGTCATTTGAGGTCTTTCTGGACCTCTGTTTTGCCTGCAGTAGCCTCTGGTATTACCTGACAGTTCAGCAATGATAAGACATCTACCACATTATTCTCACCATTGTGGTTTCCTCTTGCCTTGGCTCATGATCCCATTCTCCATTCCTCTCCACTGACCTCTGGACTGTGTTTCCAAAGCTGTTTACAAATTTTCAGATACTCTGTTTTTATCAGCAGAAACTTCTAAGAGCGTTGAATGGCTCCTCAGAGAGCTGGTACATACTGCAGAGTGCTGGTCAGGTCTTCTGTCACTCCTTGATGTCCAGTAACTGAGCTTTGCTATCACCATGGCCTTTGGAAGCTGCAGTTCCAACATCCCTGCCTTTGAGCTCCTTTCAAAGCTCAAGCATTCTGGCTGAAAACTTGGTTCACATGTATAATAGGTATCAAACGGAGAGGCTCTCATTTTATCACAGCATCTATTTGAGCACTGGGATTCCCCAGGGACCGGCTGGCTTTCTGCCTGCGTTTTGCACAAAGGTGGCTTTGGTCTAAGGTGACTTTGTGCTACGTTGCTTTCAACATCTTGAGGACCGAGAACTTTTTAACATGTTATTTCCTTTTGCAAACACAGCCATTGCTGTTGCCAGGACGGTGACTCACCTGCCCACAAAGCTTCCCGTGCCCATCCCTTACATCATCGGGCAGCATCCCTGATCTCAGAGGAACTGTATTCCGCTGGTTTCAGAGACTAAACATTGCATTTGCTGTTCAATATTGGTTATCCTTCAGTGGCTCGTGGAGACAAGCAGAACTGCTATTTATAGATTTACTTTCTGTCTCTCTAGTTCAGCGCAGTCAGTTCTGACACACTGTCCTAGTAATCTGATCAGCCATGCTGCTTTTAAATGCAGGGCTAGGCCTTGGCCTCTGTCGGGAGGGTGACAGCTGTCAGATACAGATAGTAGGCTACAGATCCTGGCTGCTAAAACCCACTCATTCATTCCTGTTACAGATCATTGCCCACAGCTTGAAACCATGCTTTACAGTCCGCCGATTAGCTGGCAAGAGATCTACATACTGTATTAGCAAGGTCAGCCAGTGAGATAAAGGCTAAAACCTCAGCCCATCTGAACTATTTTTAAGCAGATAGCCACATGCACTGGCTGCTTGTTTATTTTCTTCCCTGCCCCGTTCTATCACGCCAGTACAATTAGCAAAAAATAAACACTAAAAAACCCATACTCTTGCAGATTGTCCTTCTGTGTAGTTCAGCCCAGAGGTGGCGGGACACAGATCTGTTGGAGAAATGTCATGCACTCAACTGCCTGCTTGCGCTCAGAGACCTGACGTAATTCTACGTTCCTTCTTGTTTCTTAAAATAAGGTAGTTGGTTTCTTTTGCAGGACATCACGATAAAGTTCAGTTTGAAGCTACATTGCTCAACCTGTTGGAAGAGTTTTGCTCTCTAAGTTACTCAAGTTTGTGCATGAGTTCACTTGGAGTCCCAGAAAGAGGAATGAGTTGTCCCTTGTCTGTTTGTTATTCCCAAATGCATGTACTTCCCAGGCAGGAAGAGTATTTGCGTTTAGATATGGATATTTTGCTTTGGATCATTCCTGTATTGGGGATTTGAGATGCACATACTAGGATTTGGAAAGCAAATTTGATATCTCTCAAGGAGAGAGACAAGGAAAGAGCTACTGAACACCATGAACACCGTGTCACCTTCTTGCTTTTCTACCAAATAAAAGACTCATGGCATTGTTTCACCCTGTTGCTATTCTTACTTGCCAACTTCAGCTTGCAAACCATGAACAACAAGTTTGCTGTTTTTTTCTCAGATTTGTAGAAGTGTTTTTATGACCCAACTGAACTGTATGTCAGTTGAACTGGTGAAAGTTATTTTCCTTTCTTACAAGAGGGCAGTACTTGCAGGAAGCCTCTGTATCCCCTGAAATGTTGGGTTTGGGTGCTCATGGATGGTTGAGCATTGTGGAACTGTGATCCATGACCGGGGCGATCTGGTGCTATTATGAAGCGTAGGGTACTATTCTGTACCTGTATTCTAATAATGATTTTAAGACAGATTAGCGATTGTCATTGCCAGTCCAAACTGAACTATGCATTAAAGTTCTATGTGACGCCTTTCTTGAATTTTTACATTTATTTTTAGTGCATCTATT
>VYXH01007087.1:233490-257641 GCA_013397275.1 Burhinus bistriatus | reverse complement strand
TTTTTTTTTTTTTTTGCCTCTCCCGATGCGGCTGTTTTCGGCATACCATCTGCCCTATAAAGAACCACCAGAACAAAACAGAAGCACCTGAAGCGCTGTGGTAGGGAGCAAACCAAAGAGCAGTTTCTTCTACTAGAAGTAAAGGGCTTGAGCAGCTAATGCACAGCTGTTACTTCATCCCCGCTTCAGACACAGAAAGACTAGTTAATGTTTTGAAACCGCTGTAATTTATTCCCCTAAAAATAATTTCCTTGTCCCATCTAATAATCCACTGCTTATTAGAGGGAAGCGCTGCACATAAGACACTTCCATGGCGGGATTTCTGTGTAAGATTCCTTGAGCCTAAGTTGGGCTTTTTGATTGCTCTATTGAAGTGTGATAAAAATTGCGCTGTACCACGGCAAGTTCCCATGTGTTTTCTCTGTCTCATCCAAGATTGTCTTATAAAGGTCACCCTGAAATTGTCATTCTGTCATCGACTATCTCCTAGAACAGTGTTGCTCTTTCCCTCCCCATTAAGACAAGAAGAAGATACTCTTTCAAACACGCATGTAGAATCACTCCTACCACTGCTCCCAAGCGTGGGCTGCCACAACTTGCGAGTGCCGCATGGCAGGAGACCGCAGAAGCAGAGCCTTAGGAAGACAGGCTCCTTTCCAAAGCCCAGCGAAGCTGGTTCTCTTGACTCCTGTCATTTTTGTAGCTTTTACGGCACTGCCAGCCCCACCGGCTTTGCCCTGTGCATCACTGGAGGCGAAGCTTTGGGGTGGGAGCAGCGGGGGATGACATCCGGGCAGCAAAGGCTTCATTAAAGCGTGGAGACCCAGACAGATGAGCGGTCTCCAGTTGCATTTTCTTTCCATCTTCCCCATCTGTTCGCTGCGGTTTTAATTAAATCTACTGAGATTATTCTTGGCCTTCTCCAAGAACTAGAAAGCCAACCCGTGCCAATGTCCACTCGTCTCTGCTCTTTACTGCCAGGCACTAATGAGCAGACACGGAGGGGAAGGAGCCCATGTGCGTCCCCTCTGCTCGCCAGCCATCATGAGCTGTTAATAAGGAGAAAGCCAAAAGGGCCCAGGCCTCCATCCCCTGGTGCATCTCCACTAGCAAAACAAACTAATGAAGGATTCCACTTGTGGTTAGCTTGCTAATAGAAATGACAGGCTTCAAATAACCTGAAAGCATCCAGCACGATGCTTGTCTATCTGATCAGGGCTCCTCGGCTGGCACCTGACACTTTCAATACCATAATGACATTCACATGCATTCTTTTCGAATGCTGTCACACAGCAAGATCTTTCTTCTCTTCATTTGCTTAGAGGGTGCCTGGCAAAGCTATTAAGTCTGTGATGGGAGTGACAGTTAACTGCAGGCCTGTCAGCCTCACTTCCGATGTCAGCACATCCTTGTACCCATTAGGAGCATATCGCTCCGACTTCACAAATAACCCGCCGTAATGGACTCGGCGACTGTGTATTTTGCATCCAAACACGGCCCCTAATGGGCTCGCCGAGAGGTCCCTTCTGAGGCCCTCGTGGTATATTTGTTTAGTTGATCCTTTAAAGGGCTTTTCTTGGGGAGAAACGGAGGAAAAGTTTAAAAGCCTTTGGAAGGTTTCTCGGTTCTCAGACGTACTTGTGAGCAAGGTGGGTTGTCGTCCCGGTGTTTGTCGAGACTTTCCCTTTGTTTGGTGAAACAGCAAATTTTGAACCTGTTTAGCCTGGAAGAAAGTTCCTGGGTTTTTCCTACCTATCAAGGCCGTTAATGGAAGAGTGACCAACAGAAATGAGAATGTCAATGAAATATTTGCAACAGCAAAATGTTAATTAGATAGCAAAATTGTGGAGAGGATGCTACCACAGCAATAGCTGCTGCAGTGCACAGCAGCACTTTCTGCATTTTCCTTCAGGCGTGGCCACTCAGTACTTCCGTACCTCTGTTACGACTTCGATCTAGCTTTACGGGGCTACAATTTCATGCCCTTATTCTTGGCAGTCTTTTAGACTGTTGAACGTTCTCTGTTAATAACACATCCCAATAACCCACAGAATTTAATTTTTAAAAGCACTTTTTCCATCAATGGAAGATATGGTTGGAACCATTAAAGACTTCAGTAATGTTAGGAGACTAAATAATAGGCTTTTTCATCTTGATCTGCAATGCAAAGAGGTGCAATGGTACCTCATTTCTGCATCACCAGCAAATATGGTAGTGCTACAGTTTCATAGGATATGGGATGGGTTTTCATCAGAATTTCATTATTTTCTCAGCTAAGTGACGCACTGATAAACAGTGTTTCTCTTTTATTCTGTCCCAGAACTGAGCCTGAACTGAATCATGAAAAGTGCCACGGAAATGATAGTCAAGAAGTGATGAGCAGTTAAGCAGTAATGCAATTATAATTGCCATGCTGTAACTCTTCAGGTAGTCCTTCTTCCCTCTTCTGTGTAGAATTAGCCATCATCTTTCTTGTTACAGAGGATACGATGCTTAAAAAATAAGCAAACCAATCTGGTCTGTGTTTCCTGCCAAGAATCTTTCAGTGCCCCATAATCTGTGGTCCTGAGCCCAGCAGCGGTGCTATTAGGAAATACGGTTTGCGTTGAGTTCGTCATGGCTGACTGAGCCCAAGATAGGAATTAGATGTCATTTGTAATTGCCATTTGTCTGTATGATTTGGGAATTGATAGCAGCAAGAAAGCCAGAAGAGAACTTAATAAATACACCTACATCTCTGCTCCTCTTGATAAAGTTTGAGTCATAACTGGACCTCTGATAAAATATTAAAATAGCTATAAAAGCTTAACAAGAAGCTTCAACGAAAAAACATGTATTTTTTTCCCCCGGGTTCTTCTCCTGAGATGCTACAATTGGGATATGCAGTTAAATAACTTGCCAGCTCTGATTACATTTACTGCTGCAGTGGGCATTACTGAGAGGTTCAGAAGCTTGAAAAGTAGGGTGGACATCTTGTGGACAATTCAACAATTATTTTTAAAGCTCTGCTAATGCAACTGAGAGACCAAGCTGCCTTCTTGGCATCTGCTGTTGAGTGTACTGTACATTAGATATACAAGAGATGGGGCCAGGGGGAGTTTCAAATTCAACAGCCAGCAGCCCGGGTATCAATTAAAGTTGGGTTATTTTCATATGTCACCACTATGACCCTTTAAACAGTGCAGCTATAGTGGAATCAGGATGTCTCTCTGACCCTATACTATGCAAATGCACCGAGGCCAGAAGGACTAGAAAACCTACTGAATTCTAATGTGAGAAGTGTGTGATGCCCCTACCTCATTGACATTCTGTGTGGATTTTTTTTCACTAATCCTCACACTCAGTAGGCATAACTTTCTTGATCTTGGTTCTTCAGCGGGGTGTGCAGGTCAAAAAGGCAGCTGAGATAGGCCAGAAAGAAGTCAGGCACTACAGCATGGAGCGACATATTTAGTTACAATTAGAAACGGGCTTGAGCCGTGAAGTTCAGGTAAGAACCCAAACTCTCCTGAAGTTGGGGTGATGGGTGAGCCACGGGTTTCGGTCAGTCCTGTGGAGATGCTGACCTGTCAGTTCATCCGCAGCCAGAATTTCCCAAAGTCCCTTCCTGGGTTTATGTTTTGTGGGGTATTTTTGAGTTTATCTGTAGTCAGGAAAAACTTGGTGAGGTTTCAATGTAGAATTATCTCAAGGTAAACTGTATGGTTCCTCTGTTTGAACCTGTCTCCATAACTGGTGTGGAGAAACAGCTCTGACATGAAGAATGAAAAAAAGAAAGATGTAAGAAAAATAACATTTTTCTGTAGTGGTTTTTTCAGCTATATTATGTTCTGCTTGAAATAGGTAGTGCTGGTAAGCTCCTGGCTCCTGGAGGTACGGAGACCGAATGACGAAGATCAGTGGTCCCCAAATCCTCTCTGGCCAGTGTACATCCAGGAATACACAGAAGGTGATAGGGCTGCTCTGCTTCAGTGGCTTCTTCTAGCCATGAAGGAGCTTCCCATAGCTATGAGGCAGGAATTGGAAGCCGTGGTTATGGGGGAAGAAGTAAGCCTTTCACGTTTCTTACATGGTATTTGTTGGTCCCACTGAAGATCTGTCCCATTGCAGAGCTGCCCAGTTGCACTACACCACCCACCACCCTCTCACACGGATCCAACCTTTCCGTTTCCCTGTTTGACCGTGGTCCTCGGTGTTTACTAGGGGCTGATGGATGGCCTCAGGAGGACTGACCTGGAAGGTCACAGCCACACGATGTACCCTGAGCTTGCACTTCAGTGAGGAGGAGGTGTAACGTAGAAACGTGCTCGTTTCCCACTGCTGTTGAGAAGACAGAGCTGCCAGCGAGATAAGAAAGATCACTGCATTTTGCATAGGCATGTGTTCATATTTAGGGGCATAATGCTAAATATGATGATTCTGATACGAATTCAGCTTGTGATGTACACAGTAGTGGGTTTATTCTGTGGTGTATTGAAGGGCAGGGTTCTGGGTTGGAACATCAGAGTAAGGAAAGCGGGGTCCAACTGCAGAGGTGGTTTTCATTCACTTGGCAGTTTGGGTTTGGGTGGTTTTTTTTTTAGTTGGTTCTGTCTTGTTTTGCTTTTTTTGCTCTTTTATTCCCACCAGCTTTATAAAATCTTAAATGTTTATGAATTAGAGCCACATAGTATTTAAATTTCCAAACAGAGAACCATTCTTCTCTGTAACAACCTTCTGACTTTCTAAGGTTGTCAGACGTGTTACTCTTTTTTTTTTAAAGGGAGTATTGTATATAGGACCTCAATTATTTCCTCATAAAGTGATTTTAAAATGACTCCCCAGTGAGTTTTAGGAAAGTGTGTCTAGACTTTTTTCTTTTTCTGCTTTATCCCAGTCTCCCTTTCCAGCCTGCCCCTATCATTTTGTAGGTTATGGATAGTTGAGGATTTGTTGTACTGCAATTTAATGCTGAGTGTGTGCTGTGACCTTTGTGGGGGGGAGTCTGTTGGCAGTATCATTACAAATAAAGTACTAACAGATTTCAGAAGTTTATAGATTCCAAACTGGATGCTGAAGCCTGCAGACTATAAACTTACCTCCCCAGATTTTCAGATTTGACACCAAGGTGGTGGCGTAGCCCCTGCTCAAATGCGGGCTGACTGCTTTTCTGAATCCCCCTCCGTAAGCCGGGCAACCTCCCTTTTGGTGCCTCTGCAATTTGAGTTGGGTAGCGATTGCAGCTGCAGAAGATAAAGCCCTGGAAGGTCTGGGCAGACATGTGCCGTCACGTGCAGCATGCCAGTGTGCAGGTATTTGTTATTTCAGGTGGACGTGCCCAACTACAAAGACTTTACAAAGCCTGGACCATATTAGCCAGGCTGCTCTTGAATGGATACGAACACTCAGACTCCAGCATAACGAAGGAGCGGAACCGTTAAGTTGGGTTTGGGGATAATTTTTGCAAAGCCAGGCAGGGCAGGTGGTGGTAGGAGTCAGGGGCTATGCCTGGACCGTGCAGTGTAGCACAGCATCCTCACGCTCACTCTCGGCGAGTCGACGGCTCTGCGCAGCACGGGTTTGCTGCAGTGCGAAGGTAATCCTGGAGACAGGGTAAGTCGGGTAAGCGAGATGTCTGTAACCTCTGGCCTTTTTCAGCAGGGCAGAGTTGGCTAAGTGAAGAGCACACGCTCAACCTCTATGGCTTCGAATTCCCGGGCTGGCTGGCGTGCCGCTGCTGGGCCCCGCTTCACCCGCTGCTGCGGCCCTGGAGAGGGGCTGCTCCTCTGAGAGGGGCTCGTCGCAGGAGGGAGGATTTGCATGGCGGGACGCTAAGACGGTGAGAGCTGTGCTTGGCTTTACTGCAGGAAGTGGATTAGGCAAATCCCCGAAACAGTGCAGAAATCCATTTTTCCAGGTGCTGAGGCTGAAGGAAACATATAATTAATAGTATCCTGATTTTGACTTAGTTAAGTCTTAGAGCAAGGTATCCTGGAGTTTATATTTTTAGCAGCCACTTTAAGAGATGGTGGGGGAGGATAAGTGTGCATGGGGGGTGAGATTAATTTAAAATTGATAACCGCATGGCAGCACCACAGTTTTAACAAGCTCAAGGCCTGCCTCGCGAAGCCTGCTGTACTCGGGGGACTCGAGTTCAATTCTCCATGCTGCCAGTTGAAATCAGAAATCACAACTGCAGTGATTAGCAGTGAATTTCCTGATCTTGGTGCCGCGGGCAAAGGAAGGAGGGGACTGGTTTTTTCCCTATCTCCGGCGTGGTTAACCCCTAGCAGGGGAGATGAAGGTAGGGAAAGGGAATCTAGGGGTATTTACGCCATTTAAACTTTTACGTGCTGTTTAAAAGAATCAATGGCCATTAGCGGCCGGGCCTGTCTGTGGAGAAGTACCCAGCGGCATCTTAATTAATCTCTTCGCTAATAGAGGAGCATCACTTTCAAATGCTTATGCTACCCCTCTCATTCCAACGATGTAGGTCAGATCCGCAGAGGCAGTGTACGGATGGCAAAATACAGCCTGCTCTCAGGGACTTGGATGTCAGTCCAGAGTAATCCCAAACACTGGTTTTACACTGGTGCAACTGGGATCAAATTTGACTCTGTTCGCATCAGCATCAAGTACCACTCCACCTAGGTTTCCCTGTGCTTGTTCGTCAGTGATGCGATGGAGAAGAAACAAGTAAAACACTGTTCTGTATTGTTACATTCTGATTTTTTTTTTATTTTTTTACTGTTTGTCAATTTAATACTACTCCACCTGATTAACAGAGAGCTGCAGCACTCGACGTGCGTGTGTGATCAATATGTCTGCACAAAGCTATCCAAAGTGGTCCCTTGGTCCCTTTCTGAGTGGTGTTGCTGCGGAAGGTTGCTTGTTTGGGTCCCCTGTAATGTAAGATGAGGGAATTTTGACTAACAGATGCAAGCAATATCGAATTGAAATTCTTAAAACTATTGTAGCAGTCTCAGGCAAGGGGGGGCTCGTTTGCCAACTCTCTTTGGCCTGAAAAATGTAAGCATTTTGGTAGCTAGAGCAGGAAAAAGTGTTGCTTCATGGATTGATAGATAATTGATCCAGAAATTACCTTGTGATCCAGACCTTTCCTGATGGAGAGGGCTGGAAGTGATTTTGCTCGCTTGCTTGTTTGTTCCTTCCTGACCCTTCTTTGGGTCGAAACAGTATTTTTTCACCTGACCGTCGCTGAGCTGCCAAAGCATGTGATGTGCAGAGGCATCGTACTGAATTAATGCATGTACTTATTATGCTTCTTGCATCCATGGGGTGTCCAGCTGTGTGCCAGAGGCTCTACTCCTCCAGCCTTCAGTACAAAACCAAAAAAGGTTTATGTCGTGGCGGACTGGGAGGTGCCTCTCCTCTGTGGGCAACTACTGGAAGTCCTCCACATGCAGGGTTGCGCAGTAGCTCTGGAAGATGCCGACGGCATCTGGGCTCCCTTCTGCCTCCGTGCTGGGAGCGGGGCCGGCGCTGCTGGTCCTGCACTGGGCAGGCTCTCACCGCGAGAGCCTTGGCTTTGGCCTCGCTACCGCTGACCGTGGGCGAGCTTTTCAAGTTGGGTCTGGCAGTTGATGAAGTTTCTTACGGGAGAGTTGAAATTAAATTTCACAGGAAGATCTGATGAAAGGTTTATCGTTAAGTCATGCTCCAGCTGATCTGGTGTCCAGGCTCTGGCCCCCAGCACTGCCTGTTTTTTCACGTGATTTTTGATTTCAACGTGAAAGGTTTGTATAAATTTAGTTTCTCAGATCAATAGAAGAAAAGTGAGCTGAATTATAGGTATATCGGCTAAAAGTTAGTGGAGGTAAACTACAGTCAGTCTAGTATATGGCAGCAGAATTAGTCCTTTGGTTTGTTTTAAGGGAGGATTGTTATTGGGAAGTTACTATCATGAAGATCACATGTACATAAAAATACATATATATATATGTCATACTGCTTTAACTGTAGAAACTAATATGGTTACAGTAAAAATCAAAATAGAGATGCTCATATCTTGGAGTCTTTCATGGATGAGCACCAACCTGATTGCTTTAATGCTATTTATTTTCAAGCCAGTATGGTGGCAGAGGAATAAAAGTTCAGTCTGGGCAGGGTGGCAAATCGAAGTGTGCTCCGTGTAAGACCCACTTGTTCACAACAAACCCTCCATGTGTTTCTTCATAGTATGTGGTGAGTGCCTTGAAAAGGAGCTTATTACTAATGAGCATTTTTCACTGCAATTTTTCACTTTTTTCCTTGCTCTTTGCTGGCTACCGAATAAATCCTAATGTGCTTTTTGAATTTCAAACAACACTCCAAGAACTGGATGTTTGCTAAATATATCAAGATGAAAACCAAACAAACACCACCCAAAACAGTCATTAATCCCTGATAACTCTGGCCTCAAGCACATAAAAAGCTCCTGAAAACAATCTTTTTTTAAACCTGGTCAAATGACAGATTCACAGCGCAGCAGTCACAGCATAAGTCTCCCGTCTTCAGCGTGTCTTTAGGCCACAGAGTTGTCCCGTGGAAACCACAAAGCAACTTCTTTGAGGGAAAGAAGAACCTAGATTTACACTGATGTAATTTGAGCGCAGGATTTGGCCCAGGGACTCCAGTTCTGGCTCCCCTGGCGCTTGTAAGCTTTTTATTACTAATTAAAGTTGGTAAGTAGTCCCCTTCAGGGTGTTTTGGCTCATAAATGAAGGCCAACAAAATATCTAATTTTGCTAAATAGAGTAATTTTTTATATGCCAATAGAGGGCTTTTGGTTAGATTTTGTTTTCTCTCTCCCCACTGTTATTTAGAAGCGAAAGCTCCAATGTTTCCAAGCAACCTCAAGAAGCAAAAGCAGCTCTTGTTCTTGTTTCCCTGGCTCGTCCTGTCCCTAGGGCCGTACCTCCTCCTCTTCCCCCAGCAAGGTCCCACGCTCGCAGGGGTCCGACCCTGGTTCTTGGTGTTGGCTTCTAGTGCTGAGACCCCCCGGGGAGTCTGTGCTGGAGAAGGTGCTATCCAACACGTACAGGAACGTCAACATCAAGTTAGGCGAAATCTTCAGCCCTGAAATACTGAAAGTCATTCGCATTTGTGTAATTGTACATATCTTGTTTCTTTTCACAATGTTATTTTCGCCTTAGGCAGTTAAAACACAGGTTTCTTTCCCTTCTTAAAACCAAACCTGTTACAGTGTGATGAATGAAACAGCAGAAATAAAAGTGTTTTAATAGCATGAACGGTTACAATCCTTTCATTGACAGGGATTGTTATTATGATAATCATTCAGCAGAGTCGGAATTGGTAGAAGCCGTTTTGACCAGCCAGAGATGTGAAATATTTGGGGGTGAATTTCATCTCTGTAAAGACCAAAGGCCATTTAAAAAGCAGACTGGAGTCTTTTGATTCACAATTCTGATATTAAACAGAGAACCGCTCTGCATTTTTTGCTACAGGGCATCACTTCATTGCTAAGAAATAGGGCTATGGCAAGAATCCAATTTCTTAATGAACCAGCCTATCTGGAGGAAAACAGCTTTTCACACCATAATAAACAATGAACACCTTTTAGATAACAAATTCAATGGCAAAAATATTGCATTGTACATGTCATAGCCCCATAATTTAATGGAGGCACTTGCTACATTAGTGGTTTACATTAATTTTTAAAATTAATTTTGTTTGGCCTGCGGGGGAAATATTTTCTTTTTTGTTTCTGATATCCTGCAGCTCATTAACACTTTTTTACTGCTGCTCTACAATACTGTCTGTAATCGTCCAATTTGTAGCTAGAGGCTCATTTTTTAACTAGAGAGAGAGAAAAAAAAAAGGAGCTTTTACTGAAATCATAAACGAAGCTTCAACCACACTGAAAAATCAGCATCTCTAACAACAGCTAGAGTACTGTGGCTTTCTGAGAATGGATTAATTAAACCCCGGATGGATTGTTAGCCTGCGATTTCTGGATAGTTTTGTAACCTGGGACAGGGAAGTTTTCATCCCATTTCTGCCTTGCAGACATTGGCCAGGGAAGCATAGCTCTTCCCTCCGCCGTACGAAGAGTTTGTACTTCTGGACACTGAGGGGCTTTAGCCTGGGAAATGTCTGATACGGATTTCAATTTAAAGAGTGATTGTGCTTATTCAGAGTTACTGAAGAGCTCAAATGCATTTTTCACCTTGGAGCACTGGAACGCTGCCCTGCTCGGAAAAATGGGACAACGAAAATCAAAGTTTAACAACTTCAGCATCAGCCCAATTCTCTGCACTGTTCACAGTTGTTAATTTAACAGTGGACTGATTCTATCTTCCTGAAGAAAGTGCCGTGTGGGCAGCCTCTAATGCACACTCCAGTAAGTCTCCCCTGGCTGCAGCAGGACTCGAAGCAAAACAGCTCTGCGGATAATACGAAGCGGCAAAACCCGTGCCGAGCAGGACTTTTCCACAGGGCCCCATCTCGCCGGGCTGGGTCTCCTCGGCTGCTGCAGCTCAAGAGGGTTGAGCTGGTCCTCAGGTCTTCACAGAAACGGTCCTTGAACGTGCTCATATGTGAGAAAACAGGTACTCTGCAACACCTAATGTTTTGCTAATACAAGTGGTGAAGACTTAAGGTCTTTTTCAGTAAGCGGCATATGTTGCGGCAGAGGCCGATGCGTGCACGTCCTGGCAAGAGGTTGGCTTCGTCAATACAGGTGCTCACGAGGAATCAACCTGCGTGACAGGGTAGAGGAATAATCATTACAGGTTGCGCAAGGTGGCAGGATTATTTCTCTGTCTCGCTGTCTGTCTATCCCCCATCATTGCGCTCTGAGTGCCTGTCAGGGCTTGTTTTTCAGATTTTCAATATAATTTCACAGCTTTTTCAACACGGCTGCCCAAATGTCAATTGTGCAGTACAACGTAGAATTACTGAGCAATGAAAAATGTAGGTGTTGAACAGCATCTGTATTGCTTGACCTCCACTGTGCTTTCACTTACTGAAAACAATAGCTGTGAATTTGGTGTAGTTAAGCTGAGCTTTATATTTAATGTAAAGTCTTGTATTGCTGTCAATATAAAGGTGTATTTTATTGAAATCGATTAGATTGTATTCCTGGGCCATTAAGGCTGGGTTCTCAGAGCACACAAGAGGAATGTAACAAGTAACTGGGATCTTGCTATATTCCATTGCAGGACAGTATTTGTAGATAGGAAATTATATGTAATTACAGTCGGTGAGATCATCGGTTTGTATAAATGAGCATGACTGCTGATGTCAGTGGAATTACGCCAATTTACACCAGCTGGATGAGACAAACACATGCACAGATGTCCCGAGTCTCCCCGTTTTGCAGTGGTGGGACTCCTGACTGAGTGCAGCTGTGGTAGGTTGGGTCCTCTGCGATAAACCACCTTCAGCTGAGCAGCATTTTGGGGCTGAAGATGGGGAGGGAAGAAGAGTAGATTTACACTGCTGCTAAATGTACCTTAGAGCACAGCCTCCCTTCGTTTGGCACTGGTGAGTGCAGCAGAAATCTATATGGTAAAGTTGTCCTCAGCCTGGCCCTCCTCTGGTAAATGAAAGATTGATGTGTTGGGCTGGTTGGGAAAGACCGGGAGGAAAATCAGACTCTTGCCTGCACTGGAAATCCCTGCCTTGAATCTGGAATTCTCCTGTTAAATCCAGGGTGCTGCGCGTAGAGCTGCTCCCCTTGAGTTTCTCTCACCATTTCAAGTTGAGGGAAAGGAATCATAACTGGGATTGTTTCTTGGACCTTATGTTTTTAGCAGAGAGGAGGCAGCAGGGAAGCTGCTGAACACAGATGAGCCGGTGCAAGTCATTGGAACAATGGTGGACAGCAGTGGGGCTCCTGTGTTCAATAAACCATAGGGGCTATTGTTGTTTTTCAGAAAGACTATCTAATTTTTTTTTTTCATGGAACTTGTAGCCACTTTTGAGCTTTCATTTTTCATAATGTCACAGATAATCTTTTATCTATTATCCAGTAGTGCTATTCTGACAGACATTTGCATCAAATGGTAACGTGCAGGCTGGAACTCTCTCTAGTGGGGAAACCAGCTTGATCTGAAAGGTTATTCACTCTCGCTGCGTCTCGGGGCTTTGTTCTTGATTTGCACATGCTTCCCCCCATCTAAATGCAGGCATTTCTAGAGCTTTTTCTTTAGAAAAACCTTCAATTCTGAGATCTGAGCTTATTCAAGCTTCTTCCTACATATCAGTCAAAAACTTGTATTCGCTGCAAATGATGAATCTGCTTTGAAACATTTGTTGAAGACTCTGTATGCCTCCAGAATCCTTTCAGAACCTTTCCTACAGAGACACCAGCAGCTTTCTTACTTTTTTAAGGAGAGAGAAAAGCGATCAAGGAAGGAACTTAAGCAGCCATGAGCCTTTTTGCAGTTGCATCTCTATCCACCAAAAAAAAAAACCCCGCCAAAAACCCCAATGGGAACAATGACCTTTAAAGATGTAGGTAGAATATGAGCTGAGCGTCTAAAAGTTAGCAAAGCAGAAAAACTGTGTGTGACTGGAAATATGAAAATGTGGTTCAATATTACCTCGGTTTCATAATTCTTCACTTATGAGGTTATTAAATGACAATATAAAAAGGTGAATAAACCTCAATTTCACATGGAGAATTTCACTGATTGAAGAAGTAGCCACCTTCTCTGTCTAATAACCCCAAATAGATCTCCTTTATAGTGTCTTTTTGTGTTCTTGGATTATTTGAAAGCCCTTCTCACCGGACTGACTAAGCAGGCGCGTTCACGGCCCGTCACGTGCTTTCTGTTCCCCCTCGCATCTGATCAGCGCTTCCAACAGCGCGTCTCTCCCATAAACACCACGCTTGCAGAGCCAGCGCTGGCCGTGAGCCTGGAACGGCTGGTGACACAAGACCTGGAAGGTGTGTTCGGTGGTTATGGCTTTGCTAATAGCTATTGATGCCTTGGGGTATGACCGGGGGCCTGTTGCAGTGGATTAGTGGTTTTACCCTTTGCTTCCAAAGGGATGTAGCGTGGCACCCACATGCCTTTCCAGCAAAAATTACCCCAGCCCGTATTTGATGGTTATGCAGCATTTGCTTCTCTCACGCAAGCCCATGGGGGCTCTGAGTGCTCGGTGCTTCCCAGGACAAGGCTTGGAGGTGTTAGGAGGCACTGGGTTTGGAGTGCCTGACCATCATGGGAATCTTCTCCTTTTTACAGTAAAGTGCCTATCCCAAGCTGGGAAGGAGCGTACATCCGTTCCTGCTATTAAAACTGAAGCGTCACAGGTTTGCCGCATAAATATGCATCCCTGATCAGTGTAGGGTTTTTTATTACACAGACACCTTGTTAATGTATTTGTTATCCTTTAAAAGTCCAGGATTAATAGGGATGAGCAACATTCCTCTAGCGGAGGCTGGATATAAAATTTCTTGAGTACCAAAGCAATAATGTTGAGTTTATTGTGAACCTTTTTAAGGGGTGAGGAGAAACAGGAGGGGCAAGGAATTAATTATTTTCCCTTCTTCCATCCCCAAGATTTTCTTTCTTACTAAATGTCTTCTGCCAGGAGCAAAGTTTGAATTGCAATATTAAAATTGCGTAGGAATCCCTGTTACTAACCCTGCTGCCATGGGATGCAGAAGAAGAAAACATCAGTGCTCCAATTTAGGATCCAGGGGCTTAGAAATGTTGTGTTTCTGAGTGTTTCTAGGTGTGTGTTTCTAGGTGCTGTATTGTTTATGAGAACAAAAATTAGCTGTTTCAGGTGTGGAAAACACAAGAGAACATCTGATCTGGCCACAGATGAAACAGAATTTGGTTACCAGAGGTTTGTGCTGGTTGTACACGCGTCATCCTGTGATCATTAAAGGAAAGCTTCACGTTCGGTTTTGTGGGTTTGGGGATGGGCCATGAGTAACTGTGAGGAATCTGGAGTCGCATTTGCTCTTGCTGTGGTTTAAATCCAAATTGACTCTGTCACAGCAGTGGAGTTTCCAGGACTACCACAGTCTGGGAAAAGTCACCAGCCCCTGGGTCTTCTGCTGCCAGGCCAGCATGGCTACGCCCTCCCGCTTTCCTCTGCTGCGTGTGGAGTTTCTCAGGTTCGCGTTTCCAAACGTTTCCTTATAACTATGAGGGGGGCTTTGTTTATAGGAATTTGCCTTCTTTAAGGGAAAACCAAGCGTCTCTCATAGCCATGTGAAAGTGGGGGCTGAGACCCTGGGGGAAGTGCTGACTCCATGGAGACTTGCTGTGGGAGTCCTGGGGCCAGCTGTGCACTCTTCCCTAATTTACACTGATGACAGCAGCTGTGTCTTTTGGCCCAGCCAAAAGGATCATCAGGTGTTGCCTGTGGTTGTTTGGTGGGGTGAGATGTGTGTGCTCAGCAACAGCCACCCCAGTGTGGAGACCTCGGGTGCTTGGAGTAGGGACAGATCTTCCTGGCAGCCAGGATCACCTTCCCATCAGCAGGATGGGATCATGCCCTGCTCCCGGAGTCCTCCAGTGTCACCCACTGCTCCCATGCAAACAGCTCCAAACTGTCAGAGAAGCAGATTTCCAGCACTTTTTTCCAGGTACTTTGTGCAATGATTTGCGTTGGCTGTCAGGATTGCTGCCGAGGCGAGTGCGGGATATGGCCCATGGCAAAGCCGGGCTGGTGTCCTTCCAGGACGAGGCGGTGAGCAGCTCTGCGGCCGCTGCTGGCTCATCACACTTTAAACTTGGTAAGTACAGAAGCATAACTTCATAGTGATATCTGTATTTAAAATATTTTCTAATAACATTTTAGTAATTACTAACTAGGAAAATGGTTAGCAATTAGGAGCTCAGTAGTACATGGAAGTCTATCATCCTGATTGAATGGCATTACTGCTGGCAATAGAAACACTGGAGGTGCATTAAATTCTTCAGTTTAATTAAGAGTTTTTGTAATTATAGCGCACTTTTGCTGTGTTTTATCTGGAAAGGACAAGAGAACTGCAGTAAGGTCCAGAACAATGAGAAAATGAATGTTTTTGCAAAGTTACTGTAAGTGATGGGGCGTTACAGCTGAAAGGGGAATAACAGTGGAATTTGGTGAGGAGTTGAATACGCAGCCTATATACGTGGCTTGGAGACTTAAAAAAGCGAGCCTCAAAGGGGTTTGATTTCTAACAGCATGATCTCGAAAGGGGTGACTAAAAAAATCCTTTCTAAAGAGACTTAGCTTTCCCTTTTTTTTTTTTTTTAACCCATAGCTAATGTAACTCTCTAACTCTGTATACAGACTTTACAAATGCATGTGGCGGATGCTGTCTTCTCTCTCATTTGTTCACGAACACGTGCGCTTGTTTGTCCAGGGTGAGAAAAGTTGTCCTCCTACAGTGTGGTGTCAGGGATGAATCCTCCCTGGAGCTGCACGTGGTGCCCGCCACGATGGGTAAGCTCTGGGGAGAGCAGGTAGAGTCTGAGAAATGCCAGGGGTGTGGGTCATAAACCAAAAATCAATAGAAAGGTTTGTTTTCTTTGCCTGTTATGTCCTGAAGAATAAGTTGGAGCTGTGGATGCGTGGAACTAGCCTGAACTCCTTCATCAGAAACTGGTTCTCTTATGAAGCTCCTCATTGTAGTACGTAAGACGCGTGTGCTTAATTCTGTCTGCGGTGTGCGTAAGCTCACGTATGTTTTCACTAACAATGCCAAGAATACCAGCCAAGGGTAGCCACAATATTAGTAACCTCAAATTATAATGACTTACTTTTATACCTCTTTTTAATAGTATTTTACCATTCATATTGAAAGTTTTACAGTTTGTACCACTTACTGATAAATACTTCATAAGCTCCTGTGGCTCTGTGCTGCTGTTGTGCTTCATGCCATAGATGCCTTCATTTCCATGCGTGTGTACTACATATAAAGTGAAAATGGGAACCTTATGGGACATAGATGCTTTCTGAAACATAAATCGTTATTGCTAATGATGATGCAAAAGCGTATACCTAATAACATGTTGTGGAGTCTGTTCGGTCCTATTAAGTGGAAAGTCTTGGCCTCTTGGGCTCAGCACCTCGGAACAAAGTTTTAAATAACCAGCTGATGACGCAGTGTCTCAGAATAAAAAGTAAATCCGTGCACTTAGCTTCTGCTCTAGTCTGTTGAGTGTGGTTCTTTCAGAACTGGAGCAGTGAAATTTAGTAAAGCACGTGACACCTGCATAATGAAAAAGGGGACTCTGAGAAATAAGTGCGGGTTAACCTGATTTTAATAAGGCGTAGCAGCAACAGAGCCCAGGACACCATGTACAAAGGAGAACAAAATGAAAGGGCTTTCTGAGCTTGAATATGTGGGATTGAAAGCCTGCATAGAAAGCACCAAGAAACCTGGAAGTGTCGGATTTAAGGATTCATTATGGTTGTGTAAAGAAATTATAGTGCAGAAACTGCTGACTGATAAATAATATTATCCCTCTTTCTTGAAGGAAGTATGTGGTTTAAACCCCTTTTTTGACTAACAAGTGGTATCAGAGGTGAAACAAATACAGGAGGTTCTCATGATTTAACTCATCTTTTTTTTTTTATCCTGTCTAGACTTTGTAAATATACTCGATTGCATTATATTGTTGACATCTGAAAGCTATTGCTGAATGACAAGTGTATGGTGTTGGGGTTTAGAGGTTGTGTCTGAGATACCACTCCGTAAACTCTGTGGTCACGGGGAAGCATAAGGCAGACAAATACCAAGACAACATTTTCAAGGCACCAAAAGTGGGGATCGTAATGCTCTCGGAAATTGTTGCTTGGAGTTCCCACTGGAGAGGTGATCTGCACTTGTGGACCTGGAGATGATGTTACTCAGTATTTTGACTATTTTATTAAAAGTCTCTTTATTATGGAAAACTCGTGTATGCCCTGAGTGTGTAAGGGAGCCCAGAGGATCAATTGCAAAACACGTGAAGCATGGAAAATTCACAGGGCAGCGGGGCTGGAAACAAAGCTTAAGGAGGGGTGGTAGAGGGGAGGCAAACCCAGGTACATTTTAAGTAGGTTTCCTTTGGCTGTCTCTTTGGAATAGGTGTTGATGTTTTCTGTGCTAGGGATTATTATGGAAGGTTTGCCCTCGCCTCCCGTGTGGCTGTGTGTCTCAGGACACGCTGAGCATGGGTGTTTTTCTCAGCAGTGGGGGTTTGCTCGCCGCAGTATGTTCTGCTGATGTTGTCTGCTTGCATCCACCTGAATTCAGACCGTTAGCAACAGGTAATACGCTAGGTGTATTTCACCACAGCGCTTAAATATTTAATAATAATTTGTTAACCTGCCTTTTCATTTTGGTGGTGGGCACTTGGAGGCAGGCACTGCAATAAAAGTTTCCCTGGAGCAGGTGAATGCCCGATAAGCATAACGCTTAAGGAAAGGAACTAGGATGGTGAACCTCTGAATGGGTGGCATGTTTGTCATATATTGACATTGCTTCACAGAATCACAGGGGTTGGAAGGGACCTCTGGAGATCATCTAGTCCAACCCCCCTGCCAGAGCAGGGTCACCTAGGGCAGGTTGCACAGGATGGCGTCCAGGCGAGTTTGGAATGTCTCCAGAGTCGGAGCCTCCACCACCTCTCTGGGCAGCCTGTTCCAGTGCTCTGCCACCCTCAAAGGAAAGAAGTTCCTCCTCACGTTCAGATGGAACTTCCTATGTTCAAGTTTGTGCCCATTACCTATTGTCCTATCACTGGGCACCACTGAAAAAAGACTGGTGCCATCGTCCCACCACCCTCCCTTTAAGTATTTGTAAGCATTGATGAGGTCCCCCCTCAGCCTTCTCTTCTCCAGACTGAAAAGTCCCAAGTCCCTCAGCCTTTCCTCATAAGAAAGTTGTTCCAGCCCCCTCATCATCTTCATAGCCCTCTGCTGCACCCTCTCCAGCAGTTCCCTGTCCTTCTTNTATGTTGAACAGGACTGGACCCAGTACCAACCCCTGGGGAACACCACTTGTCACAGACCTCCAACTAGACTCTGTGCCACTAACCACAACCCTCTGAGCTCTCTCTGCCAGCCAGTTTTCAATGCACCCCACCGTCCATTCATCCAACCCACACTTTCTAAGCTTGCCTATGAGGATGCTGTGGGAGACAGTGTCAAAAGCCTCGCTGAAGTCAAGGTAGACAACATCCACTGCCCTCCCCTCATCTATCCATCCAGTCATGCCATCGTAGAAGGCTATCAGATTAGTCAGATATGACTTCCCCTTGGTGAATCCGTGTTGGCTATTTCTGATAACCTTCTTTTCCTCCAGATGCTTGGAGATGACGCCCAGGATGAGCTGTTCCATCATCTTTCCAGGGGTGGAGGTGAGGCTGACTGGCCTGTAGTTTCCCGGGTCTTCCTTCTTGCCCTTTTTGAAGACTGGAGTAACACTGGCTTTTCTCCAGTCTTCAGGCACCTCGCCTGTCCTCCAGGACCTTTCAAAGATGATGGAGAGCGGCCCAGCAATGACTTCTGCCAGATCCCTCAGCACTCGCGGGTGCATCCCATCAGGACTGCTTCGCGGTCTGTGCAATATAGGTAGCATAGGTGCGTATCTTCTGTGATTCATCCTTTAATTAAATGCAACAAAGGCCTGCCTAACCTGTAGGAACTTTTGAAAAAATATTTCTAAAACGTACAAAATCGATACAAATTACTACTAGCCTCTTATCCACCAGCCGTTTTAAAACTTGATCTGTGTGGTTAACAGCAGGAGCTGAAAGACCAGAGCAACCGCAGTTATGATAACCAGCCGCCTGAATTCTCTGATCCCAAGAGGAAAGTTGGATCTTGCAGGAAGTCCAGGAGGTCTAACAAACCCAAGGAATTTAAGAGCAAAAGATTCCCCTGGCAGAGATCAGTGCCACCTGAGCTGTGCTTTGCATTATTATGTCTCCTCTAAAGCATTAGGAAAAGTAACCTGCACTCAAGCTGCAGCCACTTTCGCAAGGGCAGTCGCAGCTCAGAATTGTGCCGTAGCCGTTACTGCACTGGGATCTTCCTGCTTTACTCCCTCTTTGGCCCAGGCGACGCTCCTTGGGTAATAGTACCTTTGGGCACTTCGTTAATCCCTTCTCAGCTAGTGGTGGCAGCACTTGTTTGTCCTTCCGGGGAGGCTGGGAAGGTCTGCGCGATGGCATTGAGCAACTCTCGGAGCCTACGTTCCGCTTGCCAGTGCTTGCACGATGGGTCTGTCACATTAGCCTGAGTGTTAGCAGTGCGTAAGGTTTAACTTATGTCCCTTGATGAGAGAATTAAAGAGCGTGTCTGGGCTCTGAGTTAAGGGCTCCTGCGTGTCGATAGAACTTGAGTTATTTAAGTTAACTTTGCAGTGAAGACGGCCCCCAAGGGACTGTCAGCTCAAGAACACCCACTAACCACAACTTGTCATGTTACTACACAGAGAGAGAAATGAGCTTTTAAGTAATTAGTGCCCAAAGCATTCACTGCTTTGTAGGTCAAAACCAAAACCTTAATTCTACCAGAAAACTAATCAGAAGCCAACACAGATTTCAGAGCGTGGCTGTAATAAGCTTTCCTCGTGACGCATCACTTAATGAGTAGGCAGCAGCCTTTTCCTCTGGCTCAAATTTCCAACTGACCCACCGAGAGCGTGTCGTTGTAGCCTTAATCACAAGGTGACAAAGGTAAGGATATCCACCATGGGTCCAGGATCCAGAACGAAAGATTGTGCCTTTATCATGGAATGGAAATGGCAAAACTCAGTCTGGCCTCTGAGGTGTGTAACCTGGTATCTGCAGATCAGCTGGAAACCAGGGGTAAATGGGAAGAACATGTTGCTCGTGCAGCAGAAAAACTTGCTGGCTGAGTTCCTGTTCTTCCACACCCTGGATAGTCTCTTGGGAAAGAGACGTGGGCACAAAACACATGCGGGGTCTGTAGTGCCCTTTGGCTTACAGCGGGTGCGTGCAGGCAGGAATCCGCTTCTTATCCACTATCTTGAGCATGGGTGCAAAGATAATAGTGGAGTTTCCTTCTTCAGGCACTTCAGAGGATCCTGACTATCTCTTTTGGAAGTGGTTGTATGCATTTGTACGAGTTGAACATTCCTCTCGCCATCGCTTTAAAGTATGAGGATTAATTAAGCCATTTTAATTGTACACTCTTGTGTATGGTTAAAACACAAGGGGAGTAGACGGAAGGAGGGAGTTATGTATTCACTTAGCCTGTTCAACCTACCAAACGCTGCTGTGTGTACTGGTAAAGATAAGGAGCAGTGTTAAACACAACACAAAATAATAATGTTCGTTGTAATGCAGGTTGTCAGATGCTTATGCTAGTCTTGGTGAAAAATAAACTTCTGCTACCCTTGTAACGTAGACATTTTTTCATAATGCAAGAGGAAATGCGTTGCTTTAATTGTGTTTCTCATATTTTACTAGAATTTCCTGGGGTCTGAAACTTCCCTTTTGCATGATGGGATTGATTCCTGAATTTCCTGTGAGTGATAAAAAGATGCAGGGGGGCGGGGAGGGNGAGAAAGATACAAAGGTATTTCTAAGGCAATATTTGTCAGCTGAGCTGAGGAGAGAGAATCTTAAAGGAAGGGTGGTGACAAGAGGGATGGGCGAGACAAAAATCCTCCAAGGAAATGCGTTTTGCAGTGCCTGCTTACCATGGAATCCAGAGATGGGAGAAACTTCTACGTATGTCTGAATAAACCAGATTATTTTTTTAATGCAGTTTCTGGCATACCAGGAAAATAGATGTAACCCCCAACTAAGTCAGTAAGTATAGCAAGTATACTTGTAGGATTATAACCCAAAGTACTTTTCCCCTTTACTTGAAGATCTCCAAGCACTTTTGAGTCCCTCTATTCTGTAAGATCAGAAAGCCAATTCCAGTCATTTTAGAGAGGAGTGGTCTGAAGCACCGTCAGGTAAAAATGGTGAGATGCAGATGGAATAAGCAACTGATGCAGAGACCTCTTCTCTCAGCATTGTATTGCTACTCTCTCCACGTCAAGATGTCCTTCACTTGCTGCAGGATGAGTTCAGAATTGATTCTCGGGGAAAAAGACTATCCTTTTCTTCACTTTTTTCTCTTTAGACCATTTAACTTTATAAATAAAGCCCAGGAATGGGACTTGGCAGATTGGTCGATCCCGATGTTGGTCGGCTGGTGGCAGGGAGCAAGCCTCTGCCTCCGTCTCTCCAGCTGTCAGCTAGGAAGAAGCGTGATGATGTTGTCCTCTCTCAAATAGTTCCAACTGTAGAAATGACAAACAGTAGCAAAACTTTCTGCTGACTTCTGTGGTCTCTGTTGGTGTATGTAAAGTGACTGTTCATAAGTGTCTGTGTTTGCAGCATCTACATTTTGAAACCATCTTTTGTGTATAATTCAGGATGTTTGAAGAGAACCCTCGTATCCACAAATGAGATAAAACCTTCAACTTTTAATTGGTCTATGCTGTTATAAATCCAGCAAGTGGACTTGTGGCTCGTGTTCTGTAGGTTGTGTTTATAGAGTGAGCGTCCTGGCATTCATTACAGGAATCTTTCCCCTGCTCCCTTCCCTCCCCCAGTCCCTTGCGCTGACCCCTAATCCCAACAAAATGAAGATCTGGTTGTCATATGGATTGCAAAGCTTTCCTCTTGCATCACAAACAGTATAGATCAAAAACACCTCATTTAAAAACAGATGTTTTCTGGTAGTGATTAATATAGTTTCTCCCCCCTCTTCCCTTTTTTAGAAGAACCTTTTATTTCATCAGCATCTGCTTTAGCATTAGCCTAACGGACTGAATTTAGGCACTAAAGACGGCAACTGGGTGAACTGGTTCATTTGAAACATGAAGCTGATCGGAATTTTCAAGCCAAGCTCAAGATGAAACCATTTACGTTTCCATGCGTGTCCTCACTAGTTTTGGCTTACAGGAAAAAATCCTGTGTGGATAAACATGTTCTCAAATAGCTTTCTCAAGCGAGCGCCGCAGTGGAAGCCGTGGGGTGCTGAGCACTCGTGGCCTCTCCTCTGACTGGTGCCTTCTCAATTTTGCAGCCTCTCTCCGAGTACTCTTTTTGAAAATCTCAGTACCAGGTCTTTTATTTGACAGTTCTTTCAAGAAGTTGTTTTTCTCCCAGTTTATTTGGCCAAAATATTTCCCTTTTTTACTCTTCCACTCTGAAGTTGTGCACGGTTCCGCTTTCTCCTTCTGTGTTGGAATTGGCTGCGTTTTACTGAGCCTTCAAATGGAGAGGATTTGAGCCTATAAATCCTGACTCTGTGTGAGTCCCTATTTTCACTAATAGCCTCGCTGAAGTCATCAAGACTGTTTACATGAATAGGATCGGGAGTAATTCTAGTTGGGTCCAATTAGTTACACCAATTTAAGTGAAAGCAGAATCAATCCATTGTTTTGCTGAGTATGTTAGGATGAAATATGCTAACACACAGTATAAAACCACATTATTGTATATAGCTGCATGGTTAAAGGACATTGTTGTCTGGCATTTTTCACAAAGAACGATCATTAGTACAAGTTGGAAAAATATAGGGTTTGGGGCTGCATTTTCCCTGCAATTTAATATTACTTGGTATTGGTTAGAAATAAATTGTTACAGACTCCCTTTGAATTCCTTTAGGGTAAATATTTATCACATGTAACGTTTCCTCAATATTCTGAATTTTCAATACAATTAGCTTCACTGTAGGTTATTTACTCCAAGTTAAAATTCAAGGAAAAGCCTCCAAGTGTATTTTGAGCTAAGCTATTCATCAGAAGTCCGACACTATTTGTTCAAAGTGAACCAAAAGCTGTGGGAGATTTTCTAACTGGGGAGCTGCGCTTGCGAGATGCATAAAACTAATGGTGTACACAAAGTGTCTTGTTTTTCTTCTTTTCGGTGGGGGGTGTTTGAGATGCTCATTACTTGGTCCAAAATGGGAGCTTGGCGGTGAGATGATAACGGGAGGAGAGAGCAGCTCTATGAATTCCCAACAGAAGTCTCGCAGAAGCGTGGAGCCTTTTAAAGTCTGTCGAGCTAAAAGGCCGTGCTGGCAGCTATGTACTGAGTGAACACCTGCGGGGGTGGCCGGGAGGTATTGGGGAGCACCCGCAGGTGGGGGGGGGATGGTGGTNGGGGGGGGGGGGGGGGGGGATGGTGGTGGTGGTCGGCCGTACTGGGCTGAGGTCTGGGTGTGCCATGTGCACCACCATGCTGTTGGGGCCGTTAGACTCATTTCGCTGGTGAGATAACCTCAAACCGTAGGTACACGGCTCACTTGCCGCTAGCTGAATATATCAGTAATGCGTTTCGAGTGTATGTCAATTATCATTCAGCAGCCTTAACGTGCCCTTGGGCTCTTTTGTAGGGTTGGGGTTTTTTAACTTCTTAGTGAAGCCGTTTTGTTATGGAGACCCGATCCCGTTTGGTAAATCCTGTTTAATCACGGGCTTTACATGTTCCCTATTCAGAAGAATTGCAGTCAGCGAAGCTTGCTTGAAATTGGGGTCAGGCTGGCTCCTTCAAAAGCGGTGAAGGGTGTATTAGCCTGGACGTTTCAATGTTCTGGTGGTAAAGTTGGTGTAAGAGGTTCCTGCCTTTCCCATGGTTAGTTTAGTGACCTTTCTGTGGGCTGTGCTCTGTACTGGCTCAGTAAAATGAGCCGGGATAAGCTGGGGATGAAGAAAACGGAAGGATAATTCAATTGAACCAACGGAAGCCCAGGAGGGAAGGGGTAGGATCCTTGGGTAACTGTAGGAGACCTTGTGACGAGGATGGTACTTTTCGGTGACATTTTTCAAAGGCCATGTTCTAATCACTGAGATCCATAACTAAAATTAGCATGTTCCTGGAGTTAAGTCGAAGGTAGTTCATGTACTTCAGAGTCCAATCCTGCCTTCGAATCACACTGATTGCAGTTGGGTTTTTTCGTTTTGCTTGCATAAACATTAGAGCCACCGTACACAGCATCTGCTAACAGGGTTCGTGATCCACCCCAAGTTCATTTAAGTTGAGCAGTGCAGCAAAGAGATTAATTTTTACTTTGTCCGTAATGTGACTTCTGGTAGGAGTAAAAGCTGGAGAGGGTGAAATCTCTCTTTGCTTGCTTTTAGGAGGGACAGGCCAAAACATTAAAATGCTCCAAACAATTCAGGGTATTTTAAAGCTTTCTAAAAGCTTTTTCCTTTTTTTTTTTTTTTTAGAAA
>VYXH01007087.1:209484-233479 GCA_013397275.1 Burhinus bistriatus | reverse complement strand
ATTCAGGTTTTTTTAAAATTTTTTAAAAGGTTTTTCTTTTTTTTTTTTTTTTTAAAAAAAAAAAAAAAAAAAGATGTTTCATTATAGTAAACTTCAAAGAGTACATTTGATCTGCTGGTATGTTTTTGACTGTATCCACCAGGAGTTCACTTAAGCCAAGCAGTGAAACAATAATGTATGTTGTACAGCTGAAATGAAAATTAACCTAATGTACAGTATTTGCTACATTGCACAGCTGAAATGAGCTCCTGGTGGACAGTGAAAAACATGCTGGCAGATCAAATACACCTTTTGAAGTTTATTATAATAAAATGAAATAAAGCCGCCAAGGGAAGCATTTACAAAAAGGAAAGGCTTAGGAGGGCTACAGCTGTTGTATACTGTTCTCTTCTCTTCTTTGTTTTTTTTTTTCCTTTGTCTTTTTTTTTTTTTTTTATTTGCGTTTACTAAGGCCCTGATCCAAAGCCTATTTAAGTCATTGTGAGTCCTTCCATTAGGTCTGTTGGGCCCCAGTATCAGACCACTGGGACCAGGCTGGCCACCTTCTGCTGAGAGCCGTGTGCTTCACCAGGACCCATGTTGACTTCCTTAGGGCTTTTTCTCACGTGTGGCCCGAATGATCCATCAGAACCTGATACATTGCTAAAGAGGCAATTTTCTTGGAAAGATACTCCGTATAGAGAATTGTAGTATCACAATATTCAGCCAGTCAGGTGTCAGTGTCCAGTGACTTTAGCTGCCATGGTAAGCCGTCTCTGCTGTGGCAGACTGAGCCCTGCAGAGGTTAGCCAGTTTCCATAAGCAAAAAGAATTTTTTATTAGCATCAGTAGGTTAAATAAAATTGCCTATTTGGAGACCTTTTCCTTCCCTTTTTCCTGAAAGGTGGTTAGCATGTCCTGAGAAATGTCAGTCTACTGACTACAAGAGCGTAACGTACTTGGCACTGCTCACTCTGGCCTCTCTAGGTGGTTTTGAAGAATCCGACTGAATATGGTAAGCACTGACCAGTGAGACTGGTATAACTTCCACCATCCGGCATTATGCCAGTTAGGAGAATAGAGTAACTCCAAAATCAAATTAACATAGTCTTCTCTCCTTCCCCCCCTTATACAAGGGAAATAACAAAAGAAGCCCTGTGTATTTATATGTGTCCCACATGAATCTAGTAGCTCTGATGTTGCATCTGCTGGTCTGCTTTGACAGAAGGGGGTTGTTTTGACACATGACCCAGCAGGAGGGCATTATGCATCCCATAAAAGCTGATCTGGACAGCAGATCTCGCCAGTCCCAATGCACACACGCAGTCTGCAGGTAGCCCGTGGGTCACTCGAGTTAGCCAATGTTACCAGGCTGAGAACGTTATGCTGGGATCTTGAAAGGAGCCAAAGGCAATTCGGCACCCCGTTCAGCCCAAATTTCCATTGAGGTTTCCTATGTTGCGTGAGCTTCTGGCAATCTTACCCTTTGCTGAGTACGAAGCGTCACTGCTGGGCCTCTTAGGAGCTCGTTCTCGTTTGCTTTGGTGCTTTCTAATGGAAGCACCCAGCAGATTCAGCTACACAGGCCGTTTGTGCAGGGCGCTGGGAGTATGTATAGTACACATCACATATAGGTGATATATAGTAATATGTACGTAGACTTACAGTTCCCATGCCCAATGCAGCTGAAGTTCTTCATGGGCACAGAGCTGGAGTTTGGGAAGATGAGGAGTTTCTGCAGATCCGTTTGCCGACAGCTGGCTCGGGCACGGGACCTCGATCCATGGCTGGGTCAGAAATTGAGCCCCAGTCTAATGTCTCGGTCCGGTGTGTAATCAGGGCACTGTCTTGTGCAGGATCAGGTCTTTTGTTTTAGTATTACAGAACTGCGGCTTGATCCTATAAACCCTTCCGTGGGGGCGGGGGGTAATCTGTATTTACGGGATTAGTCTCTTTGAAAGCACTCCTGTGTAAATAAAGTGTACTCACAAGAGTAAAGCTTTAGCAGTGTTTCAATTTCATCTATAGGAGAGGTGCGATGACAGCAGCCTCCGGATTTTGCCCAGTATTTTTTCTCTGTCAGCCCCTGATGTTAATGGGTGGCAAACCAGGAATTATGCGGATCCTAAATTGTATTTGTTTGACAGATCAGGCGTTGTCTGTGTATTCCCCTCCCCTTCTCCTGGAGCAGTGGGCATTCCCTGCAGAAAGTGAAAACTGAATGAACTGATTGCTTAACCTCTCCTGACTCTACCCTGGTGGTAGATCATTAATGGTGTAGAAAACGAGGGCCAGCGCTGGCAGCCCAGGGTGGGGTGTGTGTGCATCTTTAAGAGATTTATGTGGAGGTCTGAGATGAGGAGACAGCACTGTGGTACATCATCATGCAGGAGACATCAGAGACGTTCTTCTTCGCTTGGGTGCATTATCATAAAAAGTGATTTAGACTAGAGCTGATTGATGCAAATGGTCCTCTGTTCTTTCCTATCATTAGCGGCCTCTTTCAGTGGCCAGAGGCAGTGATTAAAGCTGTCATTTGGAGCTGCTCATTAAAGACAAGCACCCGAGTAGCAGCAGGAAAAAAGGTTGAAGAAGCATGATTTCCCCCCCTTCCCCTTTCCTTAAAAAAAAAAAAAAAGGCATTATCCTTTTTCCAGTTCTGGCTCTACAGAAAAAGTCTCTATTTGATGTGAGTGAGAATGCAGGTGGTTTAAAAAATAAAATCAGATCTACATCATTGTCACTTAATATTTTGAGGACAGCACAGCTCAATGTTAAGGTCATCATTTTAGAAGTATCACTGGGTATTTGTTGTGAAATAACCTGATGAAATACTAAACAGCCTTATTCGCACAAGCCAGGGATTGCCATGCGAAAATTGCACGGGGCTGTAATGACTGTTCTTTTTGGGGCTGGCTGAGAGGGATGAGAAGAGGCACACGCGGAGAGGCTGGATGGTGATTAGATTTGACATGCTTTATCATAACAGATTTGCCTCTTCAGACTTTAAATTCTTCAGGGCAAGGACTTTATTTCACTATAGATATGTACAGTGTCACACAACAGAGCCGTGATCTTGAGTGGGACTTCTAGACACCCTCATACCACAAATGAGAAATCAGGGCAAATTGCTGTTAAATATGTGTCTTGCCCTTGTGTTTTTGTGCAAGTCATCCATAAAATTGTTGGTGGAGTAGTCATAAAGCTGAGGGTCCAGCGATTGTCTGGGGATTCCTGAGCGTCTTTGGTTTATGCCTCCATGTTCTGAGATTGTGGGCAAGTGGGCCAGTTGCCATTCCTCGAGGACAATTCCTCTGCTTCCTCCTGAGAAGTGAGGCTGATGGAAATGGTCTGTCCTTCCACCGCTGTCGGAGATTTAATGATTGGAGCTGGTGAGGTGTCCGGGTAGAGAGGTGGAGGAGTGCACGAGCAGGGGACAAAAGGACACAGATTAGAAATGGCAAAGCCTGGTTAGAAGCCAACTAGCCTCTTGCTCTTTGGGAAAGGCGGTGGCAGCCCACAGGCAGGTTAATTGCGTGCTGTACACGTCCTCTTCCCCGCATGCCGGCTGCTGTCAGAATTAACACGTTTTTAAAGAGGTCACAGCCGGAGAAGCTCGATAAGTGCTTTTAGGCCAGCCTAATAGAAGATGCTGAGGAATGACTGAGGGGAAGTTATGATGATAGTGAAGGAGTAATTTAGCATATTAGGGGAAATATGTCAAACCAAACTGATTGCTATAAATACAGCCTTCTTATTTCAGAATCTGGCTGTGCCCCAAGGATTTTCCTATGAAATTATGGAAGTGCAGCTTACTTATTACTCGCTGACTTTCACACTATTGTGCCTTCTTTTTCGGTCATGTGCTTAACGCTATCTAATTGGTACCTTTCCGAACGTGCTCATTTTTCTTTTAGTGATCCCATGTGAGACAGAAGAGACAACGTTGTGACTCCGAGGGGGTGGTGGCTTCCTTAAACCTGATGTTATTCTTTGGGAGAACCGTTCTGCTTGGGAGATTTCCCGGCTGGGGCAGGCTGTCGGAGCAGGGGGTGTAAAGGGACTGAGGGCTTTGGTGCTCAGCCCTGAGCGCTGGGGAAGGAGAAGGGGGCACTTGCTGGGCTCAGCGTAGGGGGGCGGCTGCGGACAGGGCAGGCGGTAGAGGCGAGAAGCAGAGCTTGCTGAAGGTAGCTGGTAACAGCCAGTTTGGGATTTGCCTGGGATTTTAACAGCTAGCTTTTCCAAACTGGGCCAAATTGCTTCCAACAGAGCCTACTTCTGCTTGTCTACTCGAGTGTGAGCCTACTCTCACGGCAGTCATTACATATTATACATTAGATACATTATATTTTAATGTATATCCTCCTAATACTCAAATAATCCTTAGTGTACTGACAACGGTAATAAATTCCTCGATATTTAATGCTGGAATAAGTGAGCATTTCGTGTGTCATGTCATTCAGGTTTTGGCTGTAATTGATCTGAACAACAATCAAGGCTTAAAGACAAGTATTTTGATTTTGGAAAATGCTCTGCTGCTTATCTCCTAGAATTCACTTTGGCCAGCAAAGACATTTAATATGAGGGGAAAAAAGGTAATTGTGTCAACAGAATTAAACCTTACTATAGTTTTAGGCCATTTTCTCCTCCAAATACATCAAAACCAAGTTGCTAACAATTAGAAAACTGAAACATTTCTGACAATTTCCTCTGTTCTTTGTGTCAGTTTTCCTTTATGCCGACTTACAGATTCTCTGCATTGGTCTGTCTTTCCTCCTTCTTTCTCTTTCTTCTCGCCATCGGTCATCTCGGTGCAGCTACAGCTCTGCTCTGGAGGAGGGACACAGCCTTTCTCGAGGAAGGCCACGGGCATTATTTGTGGCATAACTGATGCTTGCCACGGACAGGGAGTGTTGGATGCAGTACGGGTGTGACGTGAGCAACCGGAGCAGCTGATGTCATGTGCCACGGAGGTTCTCCCTTTGGGTATCCCCGGGGTAAAAACCTCCATGGGCTGGGGTGTCTCACTGACAGTGTCTCTCCTATTGTTTTTGCAGTAATAAGCCTAAACTAAATTACTTTCTCAAGTATAACTAAGGAGTGATATTAATGAGAACGGGTTAAGATGAACACTTTCATTATTCTCTCTTGCGTATGTTTTGGAGGGCTATAGGTTGTTAATCTCTTCACTTTTGACTTTGCCTGATAGTTTTGACTATTGCATTCGGAGTGGGCTGCACAGCAGAGCTTTCAGTAAAACGACTTCTGCGATGATGACGGTATTGATTATTTTAGTTTCTGTATAATGCCGTACATATACATGACACTTTACAACATGGTTGGTCTCCACATTGCAAAGCGTACAATTTAGTGCGATTGTCAGTATTGCTGTCAGCCCCAGCGCCACAGCTCGCTGCCGGCAGCCAGAGGACTGGAGCTGTACAAAAGCTTATTGACTTTGAAGTTAGTCCCAAAGAAAACAGCAGTTTGGCCCCACGCTGACCTGGATTTAGCTCCAGAGCTTGGAAGGCACCAGTTCAGGCACAAAGGGCACAGAGGGTGGTTGAGCAAATGTGAAGATAATTTAAAATTTCATTTTGTTTCATGTGTTTTTACCATAGAGCAACTTAACAACTCTCAGGTCAAGAGAGCATTTTGAAACTATTGATTAATATTGTTAATAAAATACTTAGAGTTGCTAAATGAGACTTAGGTTAAGAGAACAAAGTGTAGATGTACCATATGCGTCATAAAGTATAGGTACGTTATTATTGCTTATCTATGTATTCTCTGTCTTCCTGTCTCAATATAGGTGTGTAGAAACACCTGAAAACACCTTCGGAGAAACACAGTGACGTAAGAACTTCTGGACCCTAAACCATAAAGTTATGCTCTGTCGCTGTCAAAAAAATGGAATCTACAATTCACATTTTCTCCCTGACAGAGAAGTTGCAATAACTTGAGGGTAAATTAAAAATACAATCCAATCGCTTCCTTGTAAAACCTGGTGCTGACATTAGCCTTTAGTTATGACACTGCAATTATCTCCATAGCAACCCAGTGTGATGTGACAGCCGCGATGACTGTAGGTTCACGTGCTCTTGAGCTGGAGCCAAGGGAGCTCGTTTCTTGCCTGAGACATTCCTGATTTTCTCCTTTCTTACAGTAGTTTTGTGTCGGTGTAACATGGCTGCACTCAACTTAGGTCTGATGTACCTATTCAAAGAGCAGAGAGTAAGATTCTGTGCGTTTATGGGAGTCTTTCAAGCATATTAAGGAGTAATATCTTATATGATCTCTTCCATTAATAAATAATTTTGAGAAAGCTCATACATGAGTATAGTACTTTCAGGCCATTACGCGCAGGAATACATTGTCGGCGTAGATTGCACCTTTGTTAACTGTAAAGCCTGTTCTTTAGGCAAACACATTTTGTGCCTCCCTGAAGCCTGGCAGGATACCGACCTGAGCAAAGCTGAGAGAAAAAAGAGGCTTATTGCCGACTGAAATGGCTGAAAAGTCTACAAAGGTACAAGCCAAAATCTGTCACTAGTTTTAGGTTGGACTGTGTTTTATACGTCTTAATTCCGTCCTTAGGTTGCCCAATGATAGTCTCTCAGTCTTTGCTAGAATACCTGTCTCCTGTGTTTTCATTTCTAGTCATCTGTTGAGGTTATGATATATAACTGCCCCTTCAAATTGAGGTTGCGTTGCAAGGTTTCTCCTTCGGAGACCGTGGCAGTGTGACTGAGCTGAACCCATAATCTATTCTAACATCTGCACCTTCAGGGAACGGGGAGGCCGGCTGGCGCATCGAGGCTGAGCAAATTCACTTTCAGCAGGGCTTTTCCAGCTCCTACTGTCACCAAAAATGGCAGGAGTCAAACCTGGAGCACACTCGATGTGGAAATGACTTCTCAGTACTAGCTCAAGGCATTCTGTCGTAGAAATGCATTGCCGAGCATGCCCATAATTTGTTAGGTAAACTTTTAAATTATTCTTATTCCTCTGATGCAATCATGGGTTGAATGGTAATGGAGCCATCCACCACCAACTTTAATGCTTTGGTATCTAATGCGGACACTGCTTTATGTATTCATTAGGCCACCAAGTTGGAAATGCTATTGTCACACAGTTCCGTAAAAGCGGTGGTTATATATATACACACACACACATGCAATATGTCACTGCTACCACCTTTTAAGAGAAGAACTTGTTTTCTGCAGGCATCAAGACTAAGATGTATTTCGCCACCCTGATGTGTAGCGAGTTGGGTGATTAAATTTCTGTGTGGTGAGATAAGACAGCCTCCTGAAGGATTTATGTCCATGTCGCTCTGTAGGCTGCGTATTTGCTTTTTTTGTTATCCTAGTGAACTGTGCTGGAGGTGTTTGAGGGCTTGTAGGGGGGGTTCTTTTTGTTGTTTTCTGGGTTTTGCACCTAGTATCCCTGAAATCAGATTTTTATTTTTTTATTTTTTTAATTTTTTTAACTGACTGGCCCACAAGACTAAGCTGAAAGGGGACGTGGTACCGTGTTATGCGTGGTGTATGATTCGGTGATGGGAAGGAGGGTTGCAATGCAGAGCTTGGGAGTAATCAGGAGTGTGTAGGCAGTGCTGCCTGTGGGGTGCTGGAGGGAAGGAATGAGACTGCAGAGACACTGGCTGCCATGGGCTTCTTTGGGCTAGTAACCTGGTCCTGCAGTAGCCAAACCGCTCACCCTTCCTCCTGCCTTTATTCTGCCTCTTCCTCATGTCTATGGTGTCCTGGGGCACCCTGCGGCTCTGGTCTGTCCTTCTCAGGAGAGGGCCAGGGGCCAGGAGGCAGAGCTCGGGTAAAGGGAGCTGGTACAGAGGAGCCTCCCAATGGTGCTGGCTCTTTCCTTGCTTCTTGCGAAGCAGGAAGAGTCAACTCGAGTTCTCCTGGCACGCAACAAAGCTGCCTTTGATGTGAAAGAGAAGACCGCTCCAGCCCCCTGGTTGTGGAAATCTGCTGAGATGTCACACGATCAGCTCCTGATGTGCAGAGTATGGGAAAATGCAGAGCGGTGAGACCGTAGCCAAACGGCAGGGAGAAATCCAGGAAAAAGCGTGAAGATTTTGGAAGATACTGGCTCAACGCACCTAGCAGAGCTAGAATTTAGCCACTGTGGCATTCCATGGGGTTTGATCTGTGAGGAGCTAAAAAGTTGGACTTTCATCATTGCGCTTCAAAATATTTTACTTTTACTAAATGTCTCTGAATAACTGTCTTGCTGTTGGTTTTCTTCTAGGCTCTGTTATCCAGTCTTTATGCATTATTTCTTCCCTTTTTTTCTGAGAATGAAAAAGTGACACCTTACCCTCCTGCAAAGCAAAATTGATCTTTCTCAGTACTGACAGTTGGTGTTTGCAAAATATCTCCATTTAAAAGGTTTGACTTTCCACCTGAGACCTCTAGTAAATCTATCCTCTGCAACAACTGGAGCTAAGGAAACTCTGAAAGGAACTAAAATTCCCATGCAAATATGATTGAAGCATCCCTTACCCGACATCCTTAGCACTGTTTTTTCTAAGGATGATCCTAGTTAAGCAGTGGGAGTTTGGTTTTGTTTCCTCCCGCTCCAGCTTATTTGGAGGGATCTGTGGCTTTCAAGGCGCCGTCAACAAAAGGAGTGACCCTACCAACATCACTAAAGTTTGGGCTTCGGTGGGACTATTCAAAGTCCCGTTACGTGCAGTTATGTAGGCTCGATTCAAAATCTGCTGAGGTGTCACTGGAAATCCTCCTGTGCTTTCAATGGGGCCTTAAATTTCTGCAGATCAGCTTTTCCAGCGTCTGCCGCGCTGCGGAATGGCTCCTCAACCGTGGGGTTCGCAAGCAGCATCTCCCCTGCTCTTTGTGCACTCTAACTGGATAGAGAGCTATTTAGGTTGGCTTAAGGTTTTAGTTTCTATATTAATTCTCTCCTGACCCTCGTTAGCCGAAAGGAAAAAACAATTCTGAAAGGGTTTGATTTCCTAATATTGTGTCTTCTGTATCTGCAATGCCTGTTGTGGCCTATTAAGAATTAAACTGAGATCACTAAACTCATTTCATTTATGCCTTGGGCCTCATTCAAACCCTGGTTTCCCAGCAAAGTAAGGCCAATGGATTAACGTTTCACCTAGCTCAATGGAGTGGTTTTCATCTCTTTTAATGCCTTTGGCATTAAAGAAAAAAAGAAGGGGGGGGCGAGGACGATGCTTTGACTGCACCAGAGCATTTTGTTAGTGCTCCGGCAGTGCCTTTACTGGGATTATTTTGTAGTGTGCTGGGCTTTATCTTGCTTCCAGTGGGAGGGGAGGAGTGGCAGAAATGCTTATTGCATCTTTATATCGTTAAGCAGTTTGTCTGACCACAAAATTATTTTTTTTTTTTTTAGAAGGGATTTGGGTCTCTCCCTTTAAAAGGCAGCCTGGTCTTCCCTGGCCACGGCCAGCAGCATTAGCTGCTGTCAGACAAATTACAGTATGGGTGAAGCTGTGATATCGACATGTGCGACTTGATCTTTTTTAATGGGGGCACCACAGGGGTTTCTGACTGCCCCACTGAGCTTAATGTTCTGTAAGGAAAAACAGACACAGAACTGAAGGACATTTCTAATGGGCTGCCTGCTTAACCCTTTGGTAGCTGCTCGCCCGGCTCCACGGCATCTTTCTTTTTCTTTAGGGCAAGTGTTTAAGGAAGCCCACAGGAGCTGACTTTCACTTATCCTCAATGTACTCCGTTGTGATACCTGGGCAAGCACCATTCTGTAGGGACACGGCTGTCCTTCCTCCCCCTCCTCTTCTCCTTAGTTCATAATTAAACCAAACGGTTGCAGACTCTCTGGCGAAAGGAGCTCTGTAATTATAACAACAAAATAGCTTGTAAATTGGAGTTGTCTACTTCTTTATACTAACAGCAGCTTTATGTACAAGCGTGGCTATTTATTTTGACCTTTCATAATAATTAGCTTCCTAGGGATAAAGAATTCGACATCTATGAATCCAGCAATGCAGAACAGCGAAGGAGAAGACCCTTCTGGAGAGTGCGGGTTTCTGCAGATTTATTTGGGTTTTGTTTTTTTGTGCGTGTGATCCTGTCCTTTTTTACTTTGTTAACAAGCACCAAAATCTAAGCGTGCAAACTGCAGGACCCAGGGATTTCAGTAGGTATACCTTCTCCCTGTATACCTTCCTGCCATCTCCGAGTACTGCTCGGAAAAGTGCGTGAGGCTCTGGAGATGGGGAATTAACAACTACTGCTTTGCAGAGGTAGAAGGCCAACCTTGCAACGGCCACCAACTGAAAGGTTAGCTTATTTTGCTTAAAGCCTCAGCCTAAATGTCAGGTATACTCGGGCACCTTGGTTACCCAGTTCAGTTATTTTGCTCCCAGTCACTGTTATTTTACTCCCCTAACTTTTACCGTACCTCGGTTTTCACTGACTCAGTGCTCCATAAGCACGGGGTGCAGGAAGTGCACTGCATGCCCATGAAGACTTTCGCTGGATAGATTATTGCAGTATCCATTTATTATTAATTGTCATTAGCACTAAAAAGCCATGAAAGCTCTTAGCATCTTGTTTACTTCATGCAGCTCATACTGAGGACTCCTCTCTAGCTCTTGAGATAGTGGAGTTGTTGTAAATAGGACTTGAAAAGTAATAAAACCTATATTCACGGCTGTATGCCACTTTGGGAGGCAACTGCTTGTCTCCTGTGCTGTGTCGCTGGCAAGGATGGGGCTGGAAGGAGCGATGGGGTTTCTTTCATGAAATACATGATTTCTAGTTCTTCTGATACCAAAACCTCAGATGAGAATATTTTCACCCCTTGGCGGACCCTCCATGAGGGGCAGGTAAGGGCCAGGAAATTCTGTGTCCTTTTTGGTTTTTTTTCCTGTAGATAATAGTCCCACACTCAGAATTTATCCATCATCAAAGGTGACTTAACTATTTTAACAACAAAGTGCAGAGAGGTTTTGGCTTTGTGCTGTTGCGTTGGCTGCCAGGACACATGTACCTGCTTAGCCCGAGGGCTGGTTTTGAACAAATCAGAATTGGCAGAGTGATTTTGCACCCTGGGAGGGACGGTGCCACCCAGGGTACCGCCACCCTCGCCTTGCAAGGTTTTTTTTCTTCACCATCAATTTAGACCTTTGAGTTTCTGGTATGGAGTGACAGTTTCATTAGCGCACTGCGGGTTGTGTATTTAGGTGCGTGCAGTGGACTAAGCTTGTAAGGGGATTGCTCAAGAGAAGCTCTAGATAGGCTCATCGCTTGGGTCTTACTCTGGGTTTCGCTGAGGGTAGGGGACTGTGCAAGAGGACCGTTAGCTTTGCACTGCATGCTTTTGAAACTCCAGTGTAGATGTATGCAGCATGTTGGAGAGGTAAATCAAGGCACAGGGAGGAATTCAGCATCGGTTCTGTACAAATTGGAGTCACGTATTTGAGGCTGAGGCCACCGAGGATCCAATGGCTTGCTAAAGATTATTCTCTCTCTGTTGCCTACAAGGTGCCTTGCCTTTACATCTTGGTTTTGGGGTGTGTTTGGAGATGTATAAGCGTGCCCAGGCCATAGTTGCAGGATGTGTAATACTGGAGTGGTGCATTCCTGGAATATCCCAGCAATATTAATTTGATCTGAGTCAGGTATATTTATGTGGTTACATTTCTGTCCAGTTAGCCAAAGCGTACGATAGAAGTTTATGTTGGCTCTTGTGATCTCCGCTGGCTTTGTATTAGCTGTGAGATGACAGATGATACCTCCTCAAGGGTAAAATTTGTTGGGACAAACTCGCATATCAACTTCTTTTTAAATTTTTTATTGGCAGTGAGAGTGGATACACAACCAGCCCTTCGAGTTAGAAGGCTGTAGGGCTTTTCATCAGGTAAGTGCCACCCTAAAATTGGGTTTATTGTGCAATCAAACCAACATCTTAGTGCGTGTCAGTGCAGAGGTCTGGTGTTCTCTGCCTTCTTGCACCTATGCAAATACCTTGTGTCAGCTTGTGTTGGAGCAAAGTCACCCCATGCATGCTGCCCCTTGTTTTGCAAGGAATAAAAGTGGTTAATGTTGCCAGCTGACTACTAACAGAAACCGGGAACAGATTGGTATTCAAAGTTTATAAACACCATAGCAGGGAGGGTTGATGGTGCTGCAAGGACAAATGGGGTAAAATCCTTTTAAAGGAAAGTAGCATCTGACTACTGATCAACTGAAGGAAAACATCGTTGTAAAGTCTGATTAAAAATTATGAAAAATTGTCCCAAGGAAGTAGGAAGTGCTCCGCCACCGTGGGCACAGCACTCGTACCCCTTCACGGAGCAGGGCTCTGTGGCTGAACTGGAAAAGTTCCGCGCTGAGTAATTCTCACCGCGAGGTCAGAAGACAAGCTTCAACAACAGGTATCAAAGAAAACAATAGATATGTGTATATATATTTTAGAAGCGTGTGAGTACTTGTTTAGTGACCCAGGACAGTGAGAAGTGCACAGGCTTTCTGCAGTCAGGGTGGTAAAGCCCATTTTTGGGGCGCTTGCACTTGCCTACGCCACTGCTGTTGGCCTTTGTGCTATATCCAGCGAGTACCCAGGGAGCAGCAGCAGCGGTGATTTTGGGGGTTAGCATCTGTTACTTTGAGCTCCTGAAACATTAGCCCCCGGCAATTAATATAATTACGTCATTAATGTCACACCCCTGATGTTACTGTGTGTCAGAGTCAGACAATTGCAGTGTTGTGATTTCTTAGTTATGTAAAAGGCGATTAAGGCAATTAAGTGGGTGATTAAAGCTGCTCAGTCAGAGGTGCTGACTGATGCTATTACCAAGAAGAAGCAATGGTGTACAGTAGCAGCGATGTAAAGTACCCCCATCCGCAGGGATTGCTGCTGCCTGCTGTCCGGGGTGTTTCTCCGGTTAGCTGGCCCGCACCCCCGCCTGTGCCCCTGCCTCTGTCGGCCTCGGGGACTTCCTAAAAGGCATTGCTGAGAAATGAGCACGTTACAGCATCAACTACATGGTTAAATAAAAAGCTTCCAATGTTCCCTTAGAAATGAGCATTATTGGCTTTATTTAATTAAATATGGATTTACACTATAAATATTGGAGCTCATAGAGCCCATATTTCAATTAATGGATCATTTATATGTCATGCTCGCTTTGTAATTACTGGAATGTGAAAATACAATGAATTGAAATGATTTCCCCTCCTCTTCAAATAAATCTGAGCAAGAATCAGATAGAAACTGTTTTCCTACCCAGAAGTGCGTGGGCACGTGCCTGCACCCAGGGCAACCACACACGTCCACGACGGAAGAGAGGATTTTTGGCAGGTCATCACTAGGAAGAGCAGGCAGGTTTGGCGAGGCAGGGGTAGTAATACCGCCGGTGATTCCGCAGGGCTGAAGTCTGTGTAGATGAAGTGTTTTACTCCCAGGGCGAGACTGCTCGGTGAGTTGATGACTACAATGTACCATTTGGTGCAAACGATGTAGATCTGTTGTTTTGTTTCTGGTTAGGACGCCAAAAAAGCCTGTTCAGAAGCTGTGTTTCACAGTGCCGTCACAAACTGTTTGATGGCGAGTTGCTGGGGTAAGGACTGGTTTTGGTTTTTAGTGCCCGGAGAGCAAAAAGCATAGAAATGCCATTGTCTCTTGTCTTCTGAACACTGCCCACACGCATTTTTATAGTCCCCTCCTTCTATTTGCAAGGATGTGGTATCCATTTTCCAGGGTATTTTATATTAAAAAGAAATATAAATAAATATGTCAGGCTTTACATCAAACAAACCCAGTGGTAATTCAGGCTGACAAGGATGAGATGTCAGGAAATGGGGCCTTATTATTTTCTGCTCGGCAGAAGAACCAGCCCTGGCCTCGGCCATCTCCTCCTCCTCCTCCTCCTCCTCCTCCTCCTCCTCCTCCTCCTCCTCCTCCTCCTCCTCCTCCTCCCTGGCCCCCGGCCATGCGTCCCTGTCTCGCCATCGCTGGTGGCAGTCACCAGCATGGGCGTCGCAGTCTGCCTGGCCACCATTTCCTGACCAGCAAAAGGTGGCTCGGAGGGCCCGGCCCTGCGCTGACATGGCATGCATAATTCCATCGAAAATATCCAAGGGTGGAAATCATTGTTCTCCGAACTAGCTGAGCTGGAGCCAGAGCAGAAATACTAAAGTCAGTTGTGCCTTTGAGCTGCCTATAACAGCGCCCTTTGGAGACCCATTTCATACAAAATTTGAAGCCTGTGTTTATTGCCCATTAAAGCAACCTTTATTTTATGGCAAATGTTGCAGTAATTGCCTTTTACGAAGAGCACTTTGTAACACACATGCACTGTTGAAAGAAAACCACTCTGGTATTGTCTATCGGGACTTAATGGCGCAATTAATTTTACTCCATCTGTTCCTGAGACTTTAAAGGAAAATGGATTTTTTTTTTGAGCGCACTTTAATGAAGAAGATAAAGCGGCCCGGCTGGTGTCCCACAGGCTCAGCGCAGTAAGTTCAGATTATTGCTCAGTCTGTCAGAATGGGCTGCTTCCCTCGGCAGCCGCCACAGCGAGCAGCCCGCGCTGGCCCCTCGCCGCGCCATTCCTGATGACAAACTGCCAGCCGGCTCCCACAAAAGCGCGATTAAAATGTCAGCACAGGATGACGAAGGGGCCAAGAGGGTCCTCGGAGACAAACTGTGTTCGGTATGAGTTAATACTTCACTGCAGTGTGGGGCTGGGCTGCTGCTGTTTCAGGGAAGCGCCAGGCAGAGACTTACAATGGGCTGGTGTGAAAATGCAGATACACCTCGTGCCGTAGGCTCAGCTGGCGCGCGCTGGCACAGCGCCGCCGGCCTCCGCTTATTTATACCGGCTGAGGGTCTTCCAGTGGAGCTGAGCTGCTTGCTTTGGGGTTTTTTTATGTCCACCATTCCATATTGCACCGAAAAATAGAGATCCGGGGTTTGTTTCGCTTCCCAGGGACCACGCTGCCTGCGGAGGCTCTGGAGAAGGGCAGGGGATGCCGTCGGGGCGGCAGCAGGAGCCAGCCGTGCCGCTGCGGGCACCGTGCGAGGTGTTCTACGGACAGACAGCACAAAGGGTCTACAGACGGGGATTTTGCAGCAGAACCTGTGGCCCAGAGGCCCTGGCGCGCGCTGTCATGGGCCTGGGGCTGCCGCGAGGGCAGGAAACCCTCTTCACGCGGCGGCGGTGCTGCCGGGGCAAGGCCAGTACCCCGAAGAGTTTATGTTCTGGCGCATTTGGGAAGTGCTGTGGTTGACTGAAGCTCCCCTTGCCACCGGCCCCTAGCATGCTGGTGCATCCCGGGAGCCGTCCCACCGGTGCAGCTCGGCACAGCTCCATGGGCACCGGTGCCTGCGTGAGGGTTTTCAGAGACACGTTTGTGCAGCCGGGGACCCAGGGACCTGCTCGGGGCAGCCCGCAAAGAACAAGCTGACTTGGGCACGGGTTGTGTGCGTGTGTGCTAAACCTGTGCCCCGGCGGTGTGCGTATCCTCGTCCGTTCCCCTCCCCGCGCATCCCTTCACGGGGGGAAAAGCGCTCGGGGTGCGGAGGCGTGCTAGCACGGCCTCAGCCCTCGCCCATGTTTGCTAACTTGCGAGGGGGTAGGACCCGCTCTGTCACTGCAGTTTAATTCCCCGAGAGCCCTCCTGAGTAGTTTCTGGGGGTGTGAGAGCGACAAAAGCCCGTAATGAAAAGGAGAGGAGATTTTCAGCGCTGGCATCCTGCTGGGAGCGATCGGCACTCCTCCTGGGCAGCAGGTGGGAGCCTCGCCATTGTCCCTAATGGTTATTAGCCAGCAATGAGGAGGACAAATGTGGGGTCACCTCTCCCGCTGGCAGGGCAGCGGTTGCAGGATTTAAAGCCCCTAGGAGAGGAAGAAATGACATGGTTAGTACCTACAGCTCAGGATGTGACCTGCGCGGTTTTAAATGATCTGTGTTATACTTTGGGGGAGGGGGAGCTGAGGACTGCTGGAGCAAGTTGAATTCAAAATATATTGCATACTTGAATTAAATGCAATCAGAGACATTCACTGATACCATAATGGCTCTTGAATAATCAGCACAAGACATAGGACTGGGCTGTTGACTATTTAAAGCAAGATCCAGCAAGACAGCGATTGCAGTGGGCTGCGTTTGGTGAGGGGTGGTTTTTGTTTGCGATGCCATGTGCTGATTCTCAATGAAGATTTAGAGCAAAGGATGTAAAACAGGAAGCCTTTACATTGCCAATTAAATTTGCTTGCGTCTTACTGTTCATCTTCAATTAAAAGAAAGACGCGTCTTCCTGGGTTTCTGTGCTCCTCATGGGTTTGCCTCATCCCACCTCTCCGACATGCTCATCTGCTGCGTCTCGCCCCCTCCCTGCTCCGCTCGGCCTCCTCTTCCTTCCTCCTCTCCCAGCGCGCCGCAGCTGGGGGCTGATCTTTCTCTTGTGCCCATTTAACTGGAACAGCTCGCCCTTCTCTCTCCTGAGCCACTTCCTCGCCTCAGGTCGCCCCTTACAAACTACTGATTTGCTTTTCTCTGCTGCCGGTGCTAAAGGCTACATTATTACGCCTTCCCTCGCTTCTTTAAATTTCCATTTTTCGCCTTGTCATTACCAGCCTGCATGAATTTGTACCTTATTGCTCTTAAATTTCAGGGGGTTTTCAGCCTTACCTCTGTCTCCCTGTGCAGTTTGCCCTGTCTGGGAGTTACTGACCCAGACGCCTGCAGTAAATTGCACCGGTGGTGTTAATAGCTGCGCAGCCCCGCTTGCCCGGGGATCTCCAAGCACTTTGCACGCAGGAGTTGAGGCTCAGGGTCTCCTGCGAGGGTCAGTGCGTTGAGTTCCAGCCGGATGAGCCGAAGCACGGGCTGTGCAAACGTCTTGGTGGGATGGGGTCGGTGGCAGGAATTGAGATGCGCCGGGCTCCCGGCTGCCTGATGCTGCAACCGGTGAGCGGGGCTCCTCTTCCTGCTGCTGCAGAGTGTTTTGTGGGACTTTCTTCAAAGGATTTGTATGAAACTAAATTGTATTGTATCGGATTAGGGCTCCATACGTTTACTATTTGCAGTATAGCATACATCTGCTCCCGCAGTAATCTCTCCTTGGATGGGATGCACGTTTATTCTGTGAGCTGCTTCAACAGGAAAATAAATGTGCCCGTATCAGTGTGTTATTGAGGGAGTAAAGGGATGCAGCTGGTCCCAAGCTCATTCAGCAAACCTGCGCTGTGACTTACAACTCTGTTCTGCGCACACTGTGCCGTTGGCTCTTCGCAGCGCTGCCTGTTAATGTAAGGGTTTATAAAGTAGGTTCAGTCAGGGCAAGATTCCTGTCTAACGCTCGGTGCTTTCCAAACCCTGCGGTAAATCCCCTCCTGAATGGAGCACTGTGCTGGCTTTTCAAGGCTGGGGAGAAGGGCGGATTGAAAGGTTTGCCTTTGCATTCTGCACGGCTCGCCTGACGCAGACATATAAACCACAGGAGGTTTGCGCTTGTGTTTTCCCAGCTCATTTCCCATAGCCTGAGAAGTGATCCCTGAGTGTCAGGTGGCGTGAAGGCCACTTTCCATGTAGAGTCAAGCAAAAGAAACCCGCCTGCTCCTCTCTGTGGCTAGCTCTAATTTAGCCTTTTAAGTGTTGCTTACACAGAAATGGAAATGACTGTCCCCCAGTTACCAATCTGGACTTGGGCGGCATCTCTCGGACACCAAGCTTCGTTTCAGGAGGTTTCCTATTAGGGCTGAGGAACCTTTCAGAGCTGCTAGGATGGCAGGGTCGTTTTGTCCCTCAATGGAGTTTTGATCCATTGCCAAAATGTATCTTTCCCCATTCACTGGGGAAAATTAGAACGCTGAGATGGCAGCCCCTGGCTTCAAAGCGACCTCTCCTGCCTGGTAGGTGTGCCTGGCCGGGTAGAGCTGGCCAAAAGGCAGCCAGAGGCTGTAAGGTGGCTTCCAGCAAGGGGGAAAGCACAGTGTTGACAGTCCTGAGGGGATGAGAAGACTGGCTTAAAATAGTGAGGTTTTTGCGGTACTAAAAGTTGGGTTGTTTTGAGGGGGTCAAGCTTTTCCTTGGAATCATGAGGAGCAGAATTGCCTTTTTCTGTACTTAAAGGAAAGCTGAGAGCCCAGACTGACCCTGGGAGTCTGGGGGGCTCAGAGGCTTTAAGAAAAAGTACCAATATCGTAGAAGTTGCCAAGACAGCTGTACGCTGAGTTACAGTTTTCTGAGGCGTACTCAGCAGGAATGGAGATTAAAGATGCACTTACTTTGCAAAGGTTCAGCTAACTGGAAAACAAAAATCCTGAGAACTCAGGACTTAGGGCAGTCGTGTTATTTACTGTTTTCTAGATGTAATCTGTGGTATCTGAGGCACCCTAACGAGGCTTGTTTCCTCTCTCCCCTATGCAGTAGTGTCAATCAGAAGTAAATTTGTTAAAGGCAGTGGCAATACACTGCAGGGGACTGGTTGTGAGAAAGAATGAGCCTGAACCACAGGAAGCTTACGAAAGAATTCGGTTAGATTTAGGTTGAGGCTTAAAATGTTTTGATTTTTTTTTTACTTTAGTTTAAAAAAAAAAAAGAAAAAATCAAACACCCATGCTGTGACGTGCTCAGGTGGCAGCAACACCTGTATGCTCCTGAGGAGTCCCAGCAGCCACAGCGTGAATATCGCAGTGAAAAACAGGCTGTGAAACCAACATCCAGCCTTTCAAGAGGTCTACCAAAAAGGAGACCCGATGCACTAAAGGAAATACAGAAAATACTAGGAAACATTTTCTTTTCATGACAATGTACTTAAAATACCACCCTGACCCAAGGGAAATGTATAATAGCATTTTAAGACAGTTCTTTGGGAGCAAACATTGAATTTGCCCTCGTGTATTAGATCAGCAAGGAACCAAATGCTGTTTCTGTGAAACGGGGGTGGCAGAAGATGGTGCAGAGCTGTCGGTAGCTGTGTGGTGTGTGCGAAGGGGATAGGAATTCTCTCTGGCTCCTTGCAGCAACCAGATGGTGCCCCGCAGCCTAAAATTTGCTTGCCCTTCCTGTGATTTCCTAAACTCCTTTGCTGGTGTTAGTGATCCTAAAATCACCACTACTCAGTTTTCCTGCGTGGTTTACAGGTGAGCCAAACCCCACACCCAAGCACCCATCCACTTTCTCCAGAACACAAATCTCACTCTGAATTCCCCTTTTTCCCAGCAGCCCAATCTTTACGCTGGCTCCAGCAGGAGCTTTGAATCCCATGAAAACTCTGCAACGTTCTGAATCCGGGGCCGAATTTTCCAGCGCCATCTCCCAAGGGTGCTGCCGCGGGAGGGCTGGAGCTGCCCCGTCCGAGTGCTGCTGCGGGTGCCCCCTGCCCTGGCGGGTCCCTGCGTGGCCCCAGTGTCCCCCGGCTGCTCCCACGGTGGGAGCCGCAGGCAGGGGCTGGGCCCCCCACCCCAACGCAGGGCGGTTTAAGGCATCGTCGGGGCTCGGCTGTGCATGCTGCAAAGTGCCGATGAACACTCACTTCCACCTTCCTCTGCTTTATTTCTCCTGTCTGCAGCGGAGCTTAAGAGTAATGCTCAGCTTTTACCCAGTGGTTTTTCATCTGTGGGTTTCAGGGCTCTGTAAAGAGTGATGGCCGTCTCCCTTTGAGGACGGCGGTGACACCTACAGCCATGTGGAAAGTCGGTGAGGGAGCCCTTACTAAAACACGAGATCCTCAGTCCTGAGCCTTGTCACTGGCTGAGCACCGCTGTGACTGGCGATGGTCTCAGCTGCCTCTTCCCCGCTCCCGTGTTCCCTTCCGTCACTGCGCCGCACTGTATAAATAACCTGACGGGCAGCAGGCAGACCACCTGCGAGCTGCGGCACGCTGAGCCCTTCTGCTGAGGGGGTAATAAGGCAGAGCAGACGCATGAACTTTTAAAAGGCTGCCTGGCAGAAAAAGCCAATGGAGGAAGGGCAAAAAAAAAAAAAACCCAAACCAAACCTCCAATAAATTCCACAATTCATACTGTCTTAAAAACTTGTAGTGATTTAGGCTTTTGTTAAAAATTCCATCTCTTGATCTTTAAAACTCTAGCTAATGATGGAAAAGAAAAAGCCAAAACCACAGACCTCTACAGGGTTTTATATATTTTTATAATAAAATAACTTTCCCATGACTTCCATCATAATAATATTTTTTAAAAAACAGCCAGACTGACTTTTGTTGCTGGAGCGGAGTTTCTGTGTTAACAGGCTGCAGCTGAAGTGGGTTCAAAAGGCCAGGCTTTTGGAGCGGGGGGCGCAAGGAGTTAACTTCTTCACACCCCTGCAGAGCGCCTGGGCCAGCAACAACTTTGCCTTGTCAAGTTGGGAGAATTTCTGCAAATGAACTTTGCAAAGAATTATGCAGGGCTTGGCATTACAGTGTTACACACTCGCCTGTTCCCAATCACTCACTGGAACTTATTTTGTAGTTAACCTCCATAAAGGACTGTACGACTGAGCAAAGGCCTGTCACACACACATTATTTAGAAGCCCTTATTATTATTTTATTGCCAGTCCTTGACAGCTGAGGAAAAGCCAAGCGCTTTAATCTTTCTTTCCCTTTAGTTTACAGTGTAAGAGCTGCATGTAAGATGGATTTGATTAATATGTAACAGAGATGCAATTCTCTGTAAAATGTGCTGTACTTTAGAACCCTGGAAAACAAACTGCATCACAATGGCTTAAATCTCAGTCCATTGTATTATATAGACATCATAAATAATAGAGAGCAGGCAGATATTGCTGCAGGCTTCATCTACATAACACATCTGAGCTCTCTATAATGTGTTCAACTTGTCACTTTTAGTATAGAAGAGAGGCAATAAAGCTAACAGCTGACTAAACCACATCAGCCTTGCTTCCACTTCCAGGGTGGTGAATGCTCATTAAGCAATCTTAGCTGTGACTTTTAAAATCCATAACTCTTACAAATGTAAAAAAGTTGCCACAAAAGATTAAGCGCAAAATACATGTCAAAGCATTAATTTTCTGCGCGTAGATTCCAACCACCGCAAACCTCAAATATTTCTCTCTCTTTTGTTTTATATATGCTTTTGGTTAAAACAGATCTTCATAAAAAATATTTGTTTCCATCTGGGGCAGAAAATACCTCTGTGATTGTAGTAAGTGAAGGAATACTGTATTTTATGCAGCTGGAGCAGGCTGCGCTCCTGCAACCCAGTAGGATTTTCTCTTGGTATAAATGCTGGCACGGCAGCTGAGATACCGTGGATGAAATTAGTCCCTGGGCAGAGTTCGAGTGTGGCGTGACCAAGACAGAAGCGGTCCCTCCCGGGGGTTAGGCTAGGGGTAGACCCTGCATTAGAGACAGGGCCAGAGAGAAGCTGAGAAACCAGAGAAATGCCGGATTGGCACGAGCCGAAGACTGGGCACAAAGACCAGGCCAAGAGCTAGGGAGCCAACCGCTTTATCCTACAAGATGGTCTAGGACTGAAGGCAGGATCAGGAGCGTGAGGTATGACGGAAGGGTGAACAGCTAACTGTAGAGCTGCAGTTCCTGGCTGATGGGATTTCGTGGGGTACCCATGGGACGAGCTCCATTGCAGCACCCAAGGTGCAGGTGTTGCCCCCAGTGACTCGCTGTGTGCCCTAGGGACCTTCTGCAGCTGCCTACCCCTCTGATACCAGCTGTCAGATTGGGCCCTGTGGCTCCTGTGGATGCACGCGTTACCCTTTAAATGCTCCGGAGGCTGTGCTGGGTGGCAAGGACACCGGTGGCAGTGTCCCGGCACCCCTTCAGAGATCAGTCAAGCTCCTGGAGGCAAACTGCTGCCTTCAAATCACCCTGAACACCAGCCAGGCTAAAGGGAAGAGCAGGCAGAAGTAGGTATTTACAGTAAGCAGGAGAGAAATGTTTAGGAAAGTCACAGATGAACAAATAAAGAAAAAAATTCACCTAAGTTACTGTCACGAGAGTACGGGCTGGAGGGTCTCTGCTGGTGTCCAGTGGCCGAGAGGTGCTTTCCCAGGAGCCAGCCCAGGAGAAGGATTTCTCCAGTGCTAGAGGTAACTGGGAAAGCCCTTGGACGTGCTGGAGGCTCCCAAGGGGTTTGTCACAATCCAGCAGCGAGAAAACCCCAACTTGGGCTCAGAGGGCAGTCCTGCCCTTAACCCTGGCTCAGTTAGGGTTTGTCAGACAGTTAATCTCCAGGAAAGCTAAGGCTTAAAGTGAGAAGTAAGTAATACATAGGGTTTGCTTTGGTTTTTTGCACAAAGGAATTTCATCTTGTGACAAAAAAATTTGCTTCTAATTATGGGGGAAACATTTCAAAGGCAAAAAATGCAAGTTGGAAAGCCTGATTCCCCCTTGTACTGGGGTGGGTGCCAGGCTGTCCTATTCAAAGTCTTTGTTTTTGTAGTGCTGAGACAAAGCCCAGATTTAGAATGGGGAAGACCTGAAAGGAAGAGCCCCTTTGCCTCCAATTTCCCATCAGATATGAAAAAAAAATTTTTATTTTTTTTTTTTCAATAAAATTAGTGGTGTCGCATACAATCCGGGATAGAGGTCTCCGTGGGACTAAACTGAAAGGGCTGCGAGAGGGGTTGTCGAAAGGCTGCGGGGTGGAAATAACACGAGGAGTTGCTTGCGGTGTAGCTGAGGAGTCAGTCCAGCCTTTCGGCAGCCGCCTTCCCGTTGCATCGCAGCCTTTGTACGGTGCATGGGATCGCATGGGCACCAGCGTCCTCTCAAAAAGAGGGTACAGAATTGAACAGGCAGCTTTACATCTTATTAACACCCCCTCTTCTGGAAATCATGCGATTTCAGCGTCGTATCTTTTACATCTTAAAGCAAAACGTTAATACCTGAGGCTGATTATTCTCAAATTCTTCAAGTGTTCTGTAGTCCCCTCCTCCCTCCTAATGGCACCTGGGACTCTCAGAGGGTGTGATGCTGTCACACAAAAAGTCTTTAAGAATCTTTCACTCCAGGCTGACATCCCCACAGGATGCATTTTAGCAGTTTCAGAAGCTTTTCTTTCCCATGGGGGTTATTAAATGTCTGTCTTGCGTATGGACTGGTATTCGCAGCATTCATTTCAGACTTAAATCTGAAAGTTCTGCGTTAGGTGGTAAAGAAAATGCAATATTATTTAGAGGCTGCAGTCATGGGAGCAAAATGGGAAGTGATGTGACAGCTAGGAGCCCTTGAAGAAACAGAGGTGAGGAAAGGGAAAGGACTGTCCCAGCAGTGTCATTCTGCTACCAAGGAAAATGATAAAAACGCCATCCTGCAGGCCGTTTACATTTGGGCAGAGTGCTGGAGAAGACAGTGTACGGTACCGGTCTGTACTGGCCATACAGTCAGGGAGGAATAGCACTATACAGTCCGCTAGGTCAAGTCTGTCTTTCATGCCTAAGATTAAAAAAAAAAATTATTTTTTTTTTATTTGGTAGATAGAAGCTAATTCTTTTATTGGGATACAAATATAGCCTTATTTTTCTTCTTTCTTTCCACTCTATACATGCGTATCATGCTACTGAGGGTGTTAAAGGAGGGTTGGTTTATTAGCTTGAAGGAAACTGGAGTAGAAAAAAAATTGGAGGAGGAGGAGGTGGACAAAAAATGAGAAGCTACAGAACCAATGTGCTCTTCAGTAAAAGAAGGTATTCATTCAAATTCTCCGGTTTCTTCAGGATATGTCTGTATTTCAGTGTCTTGCCATATGTTGGAATGACAGCAAAGTTTACCCTTAATATTTTTCAAGGCACTTCAATGTTAAAATGATAGATAGACTTCACACATGCTCTCAACACACTGCGTTAGTGCGAACGTGGAGGATATAGAGGCTGAGCGAGTCTGTTAGTCCTTTTTTTTTTTCCCCTCGTTGCTCTGCGCTTGTGTTCTTATCTTTGCCATCCGTTGTATCCCAGTGCGCATTAGTGAACACTGATGCTATGAAATGAAGATGTTGAGGTTGGTTCGCGTGTTTGTTTTCTGTTTTCCCACTGTTTGCCACAG
>VYXH01007087.1:177359-207067 GCA_013397275.1 Burhinus bistriatus | reverse complement strand
TTTCCCCCCCCCCCTTAGTGCTTTCTGACCACTGTGCTCTGGGTGAGATGTCAGCTGTGCTCAAAAGGAGTTTAAAAAAAAGGAAAAATTCTCTGTCTCCCTCTCCACTTTCTTTCTTCTCTTCCCCCACTCTCCCTCTGTGCTGCCTTCCCTCTGCCTTTGGCTTCGAACGTTGCGGCTTTTAATCTAGAAATTATGGTAACTTGTATGTGCATTTTGAGAGTATATCATTGCTGCAGTTAATTAACAGTTATTAGCGTTAGCGTACTGTGCTGTATTATATGTCACAAATCATCGAGTCTCCCTGTGCAGTTACAGCAATTAAGAACTCCATCACACCTTCTGTATAGTCATTTGGTTCTCTTCCAGGTCTTTTCAAAACTGGAAATTGCTAATCAAATCATTTCTGCTCTGTGCCTCGGTATCGTTTATTCCATTCCTAATGATGTGCGACTTTTTTTTCTTTGGCCGTTAACAGAGGCATCCGTGCGTCTAACCCATTTCACACCACCGTCATGCTTTAGAGAGGCGATAATGAACTTGCAGGAGGAAGTGTAGGCTTTGGTGGTTCTCCCCCCGCATCATCATCTTCCTTTTTTTTATTTTATTTTTTTTTAAACCAATGTCTTTCCTGCTGTTGGGTGATTGAATTTTGAAACTGTAAAATGCATTGACAGACTTACGAACCCAACTTGCCAGAGCTGTAGCTATCACAGTTTAGCTTCAATTCAGAGCTCAGTGAGATTCCTGCCTGATCAATTTGTCATCCCTCTAAATGGAAACTAATTACTTCCCAGGGAAAGATTGCAGGCAAATACCACCCTTTGCATCGGCAGCCTTCTGCAGTGAGGTGGAAGCAAAGTCCAAAGCGTTTTAACTAACGGAGGATAGCATAAACCACTTCACTTCTTACCTCTTTCCTTAGTCCTGTCAGGGAGAGTTTATTTTATTCACGCTCTCAGTAAAATTGCCTTCACATTTGCTTGGGTCGTATGTCAAGGACATATTTTGCTTTTCAGGTCAGCTGCATGTGAACATCATGATCCTGACAAGGATGTTTGATGTCATCCGAATACTAAGTCCTTTCTCTTATCCAGAGATTGACGATTCTGCCCAAGACATCCTCCTGTGTGTTTCCATGGCTGTTAGAGCTTTCCTTGGAGCCTTCCAGTAGCGTCCGTGCTGTGGCTGAGTGCGCTGCGCTGCACCTCAGTGTCAGGTGGACTTGGGAAAACTTTGTCGTAGGTCACAGAGTCACAGTTCTGGACATAAATAGTTTGAGGCATTGTATATTGGAGAGGAACCACCCTGCGGGCGGTTAGGAGCACTGTAAGTGAAGGTGGTCGTTACTTAAAATCATAGAATTACCTAGGTTAGAGGGGACCTTTAAGATCATTGAATCCAACCATGAACCTAACACTGCCAAACCCACCACTAACCCATGTCCCTCAGCACCACGTCTACCCATCTTTTAAATACCTCCAGGGATGGCGACTCCACCACTGCCCTGGGCAGCCTGTTCCAATGCTTGATAACCCTTCCGGTGAAGAAATTTTTCCTAATATCCAATCTAAACCTGCCCTGGCGCAACTTGAGGCTGTTTCCTCTTGTTCTGTCGCTTGTTACTTGGGAGAAGAGATCAACTGGATCTGCTCACCCCTCAGCAATCCCGCCTTCGCTCGCCAAATAACCGTAACCAAGGAATCCAGACATCTGCTTCTTAATCCAGCTTGTCCGTGGACTTCTCTTTGCCTTGACCTGTTCTTCTGTAAAATATATACATTATAACTTGACCCTCATTGCAAGATTTTTTGAGGATTGTATAGTGTTAACAAAATACATCGGGAAGGTGTGAGGGCAAAGCAATAGCTGTTATCTGCGGCAGGCAGGAAGAGCTCAGTTCAGAAAGCAAAAGCATCTCCCATAGCTAACTCCTCACTGCTCAGGATGTAGGTGCCTCTCCACTCATGTCCCCTTGCGTTGGCCACCTACGTAAGCAGCATTGGCCACCACAGCCTCAGCCTTCTTGGTCTTCTGCTTTTGGCTCTCCAAATATTTTCATAGCCTTGTCAGACAACACAACAGAAGACTGAACTTCCTAATTTAATTCTCTTTGTTTTACTTCAGTTGTAGTTATGCAGCCATAAATGTCGTAAAAGTAGTTTTGTAGGAAAAACACATTACAGAATAAAGTTGAACTGAGCATGGTGAGCCTTCCTGATGGTGAGGGGACAACTTTTTGGAAGAAAAATCTACAGAAAGCTTTAAATACAGCTGAAGAAATCTCAAAGAGCCATCAGTAGCAGGGAGCGTGTTCAGAGGAGTGTCCCAGCATACTTGTTCTTATGCCATTCCCTGGAAACCTGACTCTGACTTTTCTCGGAGACTTTTGGTCTGTTGTAGTAGGACTGTTCTTGTGTTGTGAGGAACACACCCAAATCTCCTTATGTTTGAGAGTCCCAGGGTGCACCACATACCTGGGGAGGGCCAGGAATGGTTCCCAAGTGGGGAATGGCAGTGGCTCCCAAGGAGGTCTGTGTTGTGTGGTGGTGCGAGGATGAGTGTGTGCTTGGGGCTTGGGACAAAGGGAGCAGTGGGATGGAATGTCCCTCCTATGTGACTTCTTCCCAAGGCTGTTTCACCCAAACAACCCGTGATGCCCATGTGCCACAGCCCTGGGAGCTGCTTGCAACCTAAACACGGCTCAGGCGGCGGCCCTGCGGTGGTGGTCCTCCTCTTGCTGCCCTTTTTCAGAATGCAAATACAATAGAGTTCTGGTCGGTGGCAAAGGTCTTAGATGCAAATTACTAGGGATCATTCCAGTTATAAGACATTAATTTGCCACTCTGCAGAAAGGTGTTAGCTCATTCTGTGTGTCACTGAAATGAGGGTGGAATTTGAGTCAGACCTGTCTGACGGTTTCCTCCCCAGGTTAATTCTTCGATACGTGAGATGTGAGAGGTCTGGGACTTGCATCCAGAAAGCGTTTTGTGTCATATAAACAGCTGGAAGTGCAGGGAAGAAAAAGAGGCTTTGCTAAATGACAAACTTCAAATGGACGGAGGTTACAAGTGCCGGGGACCCTCTGCTGCTTGGGGAACTGGTTAGCTAGCAAGAAGCACGCTCATTTGTTGTCATTTCTATTTCAGAAATGTAATGACGTGAAGGGCCAGAGGCTTGTCTGGTTTTCACTTTTCTTTTGAACGAACCACCACAGTTGGGAAGGACACTTGTTTTTTTGGGGTTGTTTTTACCCCTCGGAAAACTCACTTATATAACTAGTATAAAAGTTGGAGTCTGTGTCGATATCAATCCGTTTCCCAGGAAAACAATGCCAAGTTGATTTGCAGTCATTTTTCTAGCAACATGCTGTGACTAACGTAAGTACCTGGTCCCACTGGCTTCAGTAAAATGTTGGATGTTTGAATTGTTTATGGGCTTTTGAAAAATTTATGCTTAATCATAAGTTACCAGTAGCTCTTTGCTTGACTGCTTTACCTGATTCTTGCTGCTCTTCAGGCTATGCTTCAGGTGGGTTCTCTTTCCCAAATAGAGGGTGGTCATGCCAGCAGGAAGCCAGCGGGGGATGGGAGATGCTGGCTCTGAGAGACAGGAGCACGGCCTCCCAGGCCCGTCCCACGTGGTCATACATGCCCTAAGTTGGTAATTCCTACCTGAAGTCGTTCATTTTCATGGTATCTCTCTTGATGTTTTGCCCTGAGGGAATATGTCAGTTGAAAGGCCAGGACAGAGAGAGACCAGGTGGTGTTTTCCAAAATCTCCTCCAGTTGGGTCAAGCCATTTTGAAAGAATTATGTCTCCTTTCCAGAAGGACATTGCTAGCCCAGCACAACTCATCCTGAGATAATTTTTGAGGGCCAAACTGGTAATTGATCATGAGCCAAATCCTCAGAAACATTTGGGCTAGCATCTGCTTTTACTCTGAGGCATAAACGTCCAGGAGCTGTGGAGGTACCCACATGCTCTTCCTGCGCATGGACAATCCCTTGTAAATCTGCGTTTTAAACATTTGCTGTGAATGTACTGAGAAAACCAACAATAGAAACCTGTTGAGGCTTGATTTAGGACTAATGTAAGGTGTAAATTGAAAACAAGTCATTAAAACAGTTCTGTCTTTGTGGACACTTTGTGTTTCAGTTTGAGTGACTTTGGTCCAGTTCAGGTCAGGTGGGAGCAGACTTCTGTTGAATCAAAATCAGCTATTCTTTAGAAAAGTAAGCGTGTCCCCACAGCTTTTTCTGACACGTTAGATGCAGCAGCTTAGCAGTTAAGTTAAGCAATGCCGTATACTCAAGCTTGCTAAGCAGGCTTAAATGGCAGTAAGATTCCCTTCGCTGTGTCGTGAGCTGGTCGGTCATTAAAGGCCTGGCTTTGCTTTCTGTTTACAAGCCTCAACCACCTATAGCGTTTCAGTTGCTAAAATTGGACGTAGCTTCAAAGAGGATACTGTTAATGAGCTGAGCAGCTGTATGGTGCATTTCTCATAGCTCAGATATTTCTGCAGATACGCAGGTATTTAGAACACCCGGTCTGACCTCACTAAAAAGCAGGCGTACTCGGAAACCCCAGAGGTAGCACAGCTGGATCGCTGGGGCGTGCGTGTGGCTCTACCCTTGACTTGCCGGCCTTCTGGAGATACGTGCGATAAGCTTTATTGCAACTGTTTGTGGGGTTGAGGGGTTTTTTCCCCCTATTTCGTGCAGCCTTTTATAAAAACAAATTATTGTATCTTTATCCCTTAATCTACTTGGGTTGAGTTTTGTCACATGGTTTGACCTACACCTTAACTTTCCCAAAGACTGGAGAGATTTCTATTTTAGGTTTTATACGCAGCCCAATACAGAAGCTTATTACAGAAAGGTGAGATATGACCAAGATCTGGTGGCCGTCTGATAAGAGCACTGCCGTTATTGGTCATTTATGTGCAGTGTGATTATACAGATAGTCTTCAGGTATCATTATTAAACACACAAAAAGGATTGGTCTGTGTCCAAAACTGCTTGTGAAGTTAACCAAGAAAATGAGGCAGCCGAAGGAAGGGAAGGATTAACTGTTTTCTCCATTTACACATAGGAGTAGGACGTCGTAGGTGGATTTAATAACACAGCAGAAATCGGTAGAAGGTTGTTCCGTAGCTGTATACTGATGTTTTAACCTCAAAGGATCATTCTTCTTGTCTGTGTGCAATTCAGTGAAGTAATGTCCAGTGTGGATATTGCTCGTAGTTCATGGGAGCATCTGTTCAGACGAAGGGGAGGGAGGCTGTACGCTGTAGATGGCCTTTGCCATGCTCTGCTTCAAAGTTGTTCTCCTACCAGTGCACTGATCTGCGGGCTGGGTTTTGTATTTCAGCAGCCTTCCTTCCATGAAGGTCTCATGATTTATTTTTTTTTCTTTTCCATAGACGAAGAAAACATCTGGTAATGTGAGAATTGGTCTTTGTGAAAGAGAGAGGAGCAGCTCCCTCGCTCACTGTGGTATCACTGTTATCTGTTTAGATACCATTAACTTGTCCTTTGAAGGTAGTAGATGAGGTTGCCAACAACAATTAAAAAACAATTTTTTTCAAAGTGTTGGGTTTCCCGGGCCCTTCTCAGATCAGGAAATGAGATTAAAATCGGTTGCTGAAAAGCTACTGTGTTTGTTTGAATACGGCAGAGCATGGCGGCTCAGGCCACCTCATTAAGGGAGGGTATTATAGGCAGCCTGGTATTGTGTTTCCAGTTTGATAAAACGCATTGTCTGACAGCAAGCTCAGCGCAGCTCCGGCTATATACTCTGGCACGTATTTTCTGCCTCAGTGGTTCCTCTCAGTAGGATAGCCAGCCTCTGCCTTTCTGTTTGACGTTTTTGCTAATAATTACTTGAAAAATCATCCACTTCTATTTAAAAATTGCTACATGAAGTACTAGTCCGTCTTTGCAGCGTGACAGCAAGAGGCCAATGAAGTAACGGGTGTTCAACCACATGAAGCTAACTTCATAAAGCATTGCCCAGGGTGCACTGCAGGATGACTTGAAATAATTAGCCTCTGGAGGTTGGAAACCTATGCTGTAAATCCCCGAGCTCGGAGTGAGGATAGTTTTTTATCACTGTCCTTGACAGAAGAATTGTAACATCACGGCTTACTCCGTCTTTGACATGATAAACTTATCGTGGTGCTTTTCACGATCCTGTACTTACACCTCCAGTTGCCTTTCCCCTCTCACAACCTTTTGTCATGGGTTAGTCGCTGTGCTGTAGGAAGTTTCCTTTGGGCCTTAAACCATCACACAGATGTGTAAGAGCTTCCAGGCGTCTGGCTTCCAGTGAGAATTGGGCCCTCTCTGAGTTAGACAGATTTCCACTGATGCAATCACTGCGACCTTAGAGAGCGGCAAGATCCGTATGTAAATGAACTGCCCTGATGAGAAGCTCGTCCACACTGGCGCCGTTTATCGGTGAAGGACGCCGGCACCGGGGACTTGGACTTCTGTATGTACACAGTGGTGTCGTCAGCACAGACCTCTCGGATGTTGTTAGCACCTTGGTGTTTAACGCTGAAATTCAGAGAGGAATGTGTCTGCACAGATACTCGGGCAAATTGTCGTGTATATCAGGAGTGTCTTGTAAATGATAATGAACAGATGCCTTGTACGTACTACACAATAAGCCACTTGAAGTTGTCACCAGTTGTTTATAGATGTTATTAATATTAATAATTTACCACTCATTTCCATATGAAACCACATTAGACTTGTCTACACTGCATCCAGTTACCTGCAGGAGCTGGGACGCCGTGGCAGCGTGCCCGAGCTAACACGTCCTGCTGAGAAAATGCTGCCTTTGTGCACGGCTCGGCAGCACGGAGCGGAGCTCCATGGACGTAGCAAGGCGTTCGCTGTTCACTTGTCTACCCATACATAGCACAATGAACTGCAGTGATTAGTCGAGCCCCTGCTCCAGGGACTATTTTAAATGTTAGGCAGAATTGAATGTCTGCTCCACAAGGGGCAGTTGTTTGGTGGTGAAGGTGCTCTTCAAATATAGGAGGGGAGGTTCAAAGCCCCGGGGATCCTTCCTTTGCAGAAGACTTTACAGGCACCAGGTCCATCTTGTTAGGAGACTGGGAGAAAAAATGAATGATAACAATTTGCCTGGCTTTGGAAATTTAGGCAAAGTTGAAACCTTGGTGTTCTGCACATGTGGAGAACAGGAGTTTAAGTCAAAAGGTGAGATTTTTCTAAAGCTTTTAGCACTGATCTGCATCTTCTCCCAAGGAACTTAATGGCAATGTGCCTGCTAATGTCTACAGAAGATGCAGGCCAATGCCAAACATGTTGCAAAAGCTGCGTGAAATGTTCCGTTCTCTCCTCTGCTTGCAGCGAGGGGGGATCTCCGATGAAGAGGTGACCCCGCAGGACTGGGAAGCACAGCACTGAGCTCTGGTTCCATGCATCCTGCCAGGGGCGGTCTGGGTGGCACAGAAAGATCTTCTGGTGTAATCTCAAGCCTGAAATGGAGGTTCCCAGACCTGTTTCTTCAGGGCTTGGGTGTGCTGAAGTGATGTCCGCAACGATTACTGCATTTGAATCCAATTTTGTGTGGTTTAATATACAAGACGCTCTGTTGAGGCTGGGTACAATTATCAGTATTTATTCCCAGAAGCCTGGGGAGCGTTTTGTCAAAAGACAAAGCAACGAAAGTTCCACGGTATGCAAAATACAGACCTTTGTATTGCAAGTGAAATATTTAGATAGGAATCATTACTGAGTCCTTTTACAGCAACCTTGCCAGAGAAAGAGAGAGAGAGGGTTGGGAAAGAAAACACAAAGGAGGTAATAATATCTGATTAGCCAAGCAGCTGGAGAACTGATGGGGAATTGTGAAGCCTATCAAGGCATCGTGACTTTCTGTGTGAGTGACATTCTGCAGCAGGAAGCGGCTACCGACTGAGGAACTGCTCCTGAATATTACCCTTAGGACTTGTCTTTTATTGGTAACCTTGCGGTATCCTTTGCTGGAGTTGTGTGTTTCTGAGAATTCGGTGACTTGTCTACAAGGTTTAATTGACAGCTCTCATCACAGCACCAGCTGGGTCAGATTCATCCCGAGCGCAATGCCAGGGAAGTCAGTGGCCGTGCACGGTGGATGGATATTTTGCAGCTGTCCTCTGTCATTCTGTGTCTTTTCAAGGCTGAGACTGTTGCAATGACCTGAATAACATCGGCTACGTACGCATTCTGCGAATTAATACTGTAGTGTTTTTTGGATGCAGTGCCCAGTTTAACGTTATGCCTGTGATACCTAGCTGTCTTCTCGTTTACACCAGTGCAATGCCATCATTTTGGTCGGAATCACTAATAGTTTAAAGCAGTATACCAGAGAGAGGACTCAATCCCATTACTTTATAGTATTTTCATAGAATCGTAGAATGCTTTAGGTTGGAAGGGACCTTAAAGACCAGTTCCAACCACCTTGCCACGGGCAGGGACACCTCCCACTACACCAGGTTGCTCAAAGCCTCATCCAACCTGGCCTTGAACACCTCCAGGGATGGGGCAGCCACAGCTTCTCTGGGCAACCTGGGCCAGTGTCTCACCACCCTCAGAGTAAAGAATTTCTTCCTGAGATCTAATCTAAATCTCCCCTCTTCCAGTTTGAAGCCATTACCCCTCGTCCTGTCACTACAAGGCCCTGTAAAAAGTTCCTCTCCAGACTTCTTGTAGGCCCCTTTCAGATACTGGAAGGCTGCTAGAAGGTCTCCCTGGAGTGTTCTCTTCTCCAGGCTGAGCACCCCCAACTCTCTCAGCCTGTCCTCACAGCAGAGGGGCTCTAGCCCTTGGATCATCTTTGTGGCCTCCTCTGGAGCCACTCCAACAGGTCCATGTCCTTCTGATGCTGGGGGCTCCAGAGCTGGACACAGTACTTGCGGTGAGGTCTCATGAGAGCAGAGTAGAAGGGCAGAATCCCCTCCCTCACCCTGCTGGCCATGCTTCTTTTGATGCAGCCCAGGATGTGGTTGGCCTTCTGGGCTGCCAAGCACACATTGCCGGCTCATGTTGAGCTTCTCGTCTACCAACACCCCCAAGTCCCTCTCCTCAGGGCTGCTCTCGATCCACTCTGTGCCCAGCCTGTATTTGTGCATGGGATTGCCCCAGCCCACATGCAGGACCTTGCACTTGGCCATGTTGAACTTCATGAGGTTGGCATGGGCCCACCTCTCAAGCCTGTCCAGGTCCCTCTGGATGGCATCCCTTCCCTCCAGCGTGTCGACCGCTCCACGCAGCTTGGTGTCGTCGGCAACCTTGCTGAGGGTGCGCTCAGTCCCAACATCCATGTTGCGTATTTTTTTGAGATACAGTGAAAAGCAATAAGAAGCCTTTGGTACTGTGCCATTGGAGGAGGCTGGAAGGAGACTTGGCCATACCTTTTTGACTGTAGCTGTTGCTGTATATTTCTCCTGTTTTAATATCATGCTTCAGCATTCTGATGTTTGCGGGTTCCCTTTTTTTTCCCCCCCCCCTGTCCTTGAGGTTTAATTTGGATGTCAGGGTTTGTTTTGTCTTCCTTAGAGCATCACCATACTGGCAGTCGGGGTAGCGAGCAGAGGTTTGTTCCTTCCTCAAATCGATGGTGAAATTTCCCTTAACTGGAACAGGGACAAGGCAACGCTGCTTTGTCAAGACTGTAGGCCAGCAAAGATGTTACCCGCATGAATTTGCACATTAACTTCCATAGTGCTGTTCTCCTTATTCAAAAACAGTTCCTCATTTAACTAATAAAGCCGTATTTTTCTCAGATTTAAGCATAGAAGAATCCAGCTGAAGTTTGTAATAAAACAGCTCTTTCAAGAGAGGATAATAAGGTAATTGTTCTTACTGTGTGCCTTAGGACCTGGAAACGGGAACTTGATATACTGACAGTGAGATTACATTCTAGCTCTTCTTTACTTATTTTCATTTCTAAAATTTGTGAAACATCATAGATTTATACTCCTAAATTTTACACTTGCAGGTAGGATCTAGTTTAGAGCACAACATACAGTATGTGAACTGTAAGAAATAGGACTCCAGCTTCCCGGAGCTGGAGGAATTGGCTATACCAACTTAATCTGAGTCTACCTCCCACAGAGAGGATGTGGGAAGGAAATGAAAAGTATATGTAAAGTTTTGTGTATTTATTACTTTTTAAAAATATTTTTCATGGGTAAAATCTGTCTTTAATGACGCCTTCAGACTGTGGTGCTGAGAAGTATTGCATAGCTAATGCATTGTTTTGTTTTTGTTTATTCTGCAGAAATGATAGAATTTCATTTTTTAGTAAAATTACCAGTGCTCTTTTATTATTCACAGGTCTTAAAATGCATGACAGACTGAACTGCTAAGTCCTCGAGGATTTTAATACCAGCTTCTTTGCGAATCTAAACTGGTTTTCCAGCCCACTACTTGGTGGGCCACAGGGGTTTTTGCTGTAGTGTAATACATATTTAAAGCTTCTTATGGATGGCTACGTCTGCAAATAAGCTCAGAAAGTAGAGGAAGAAATGCATTGTGTTATCTGGAGTTGAGCAGGGAGGAGATTATCGTAGGAGAAACCTGAACAAGAGGTGTGACACTTTAACAGACAGAGGTGCTGACTCTCGGTATATAACAGACACAGGCAATTTCTGAGGGATCACGGAGTTAAGAATCCAGCCTTCACTCATCATTACGAGTAAAGAAACTTCTGGCTCTCCTGCTTGCTTTTTATGAACAGCGAAGGTAGAAAATACCAAATAGCAAAGGGCTGTGTATATTTAATTCGCATGTAACATTAGGGTTTACTTTGTTTGCTCTTTCATTGCTCCTGTGAACGCTTTTAGGAACTAAATGCAGTGCATTAGCCTGGATTCAGTCGGGCAATGAATGTCTTCGTATATGTAATGTGCAACTCTGCGACACGGGCTGTCTTTTTATTTTTGACATCCAGCATCTAAGTTCATAACTAAGGCTCTTAGGCAATGCAGTAACATAAAAAACCAATACCTGAATTTCTCAATGATAATTTTTTTAAGGAAATTTATAGAGTTACAGTCTGTATGCAAGGCTGGCATAAGGGAAATTTGGGTTTCCATCAGGCTCTCTAAGTGATCTCCTTGCCATTCATCGTACTTTCTCTTAGCTTTCCTGAGCTCACGTGCCTTCCAGATTTGCTCTAAAAGAAAGGAGATCAAAATCTGTCGTTACGTGATTTAAGTACCCTTATTATACTCACTAAAACAAGTTGACGGATGAAAAGTCTTGCAGAAGTGCGAGCAGACCCGATGTTACAGCCGCGCAGGCCTGCGCAGCTTTGCCCGCAGTACGTGCCCTTAGAATGCCGCCCGTATTTCTTGCGTTCAATATTTATACTTCCTTCAAAACTAGGGCAGTAAAAATGATTTAGTGAAATTCACAGCTTTGGAAAGATATTACCGTACCAGAGTATGTGCTGGGAACTTTCTAATAGTATTTATACGTGCATACAATTAAATAAGGATGGATTTGCAACATAGTGCAACTAAACTGGTGCGTGCCGTTACCGGGCAGGTCTGCCAGCCCTCCGTGGCTCCGTGGCTGGAACAGTGAACACTGCAAAGGTATGATAGGACGTGAGATGGTAGCCAGCTTGTCTGGGAATGCTTGAACCTCAGCTGGCCTCGTGTGAAGCAGAATGCCAGACGCTGCCACGGGTGCCCTCGTTGGTCCATAGCCACGGCCGGCACATCGCGCAGCGTTGCCTCTCGGCGCAGGGGGAGCAGTGCCGTCTGCTCCAGCCCCGCGCTCTCTGCAGGTGAAGATCAGCCGGGTGAGCGAAGACGCGGGTTTTTGTGTGTGATGGGAACTGATGTGACGCTGAGCAGCTCTTGTAAAATAACAGTCGAGCTGTCCAGTGTTAAAACCTGCCTCAAGACGGAGTTACCTCCGTTACTGCCTAATGCGGCCAGTTAAACATTAGGCAGCGTGGCACAAACACTTTATATACCTTTAAATTAACACTTTAAAAAAAATTTTTCTTTTAAAAGCTTACCATTGTCTAGTGTGCTGTAGACATGAATGACAGAGAAACTCAAGCTCAGAGACTTGGACACGTAAGGCGGTTGGAAAGGGGGTGGGGAGAGAGCAGGGCTTGCCAGCCACATGATACGCCGGGGCAGTACGGTAGGGACATTGTATTCTCTGAACTGGAGAGGAATCTGGCTTCATGGACAAATCCCACAGCAGGAACGTTTCTTTTAACTCCGCAGCTGACTTTGGCAGCCATGAGTTTGTGGCAAGCTGCAAGGCCTCGTTAACGCTGCTGACGAGTCCAGGAATAGGCGGCGGCAGGCTGCTGTAACCTTGCCACGGACCCAGGGTTGGCCTCATGGTGTCCTGGACATCTGGGATGGGGATCCTGGCACCACCGAAGCATTTGTAATTGTCTGACACCAGCGGTGCAGAAGGTATTGGGTGAATGATTACTAATTAGAAAGATATAATTTCATTTGGTCTTCAGTAGGACGTCAGGAGGAGTACGGCTCCATCGTCATTAGTTACACATTTTAAGAGGCTGATTATGCATTGCCTTATCTGTCCGATACCGAGGTTGCAGTTGTTCCTTGAGTGACTTTGGCCTGATCTCATCAGTTCCTGAGGGGTGCTGAGCTTTCTCCGTTGCCCATGAATTCAAGAGCTGGGATGCTGCCACAAGCCAGGTTGCTCATACTCTCCAGGGAGGCCCAGCCAGCAATTTAGAGCCGCTGTATCTATAGCCTGGTCAAAAGCAAGATGTATTTGAAAGCCCAGGAGTAAAGCTTAGTGCTGCGGTACTTTTGCCCTGGGCAGGTGCACGAAGAATCTGAAGTTTCTTGCTGAGTGTTTATTCCTCCAAGCTCGGTTTTGCAGATGCGGGTAAACTGAATCCCTTCTTTCATCTGCTTCTCCAAACAGGACCTATTAAAGAGCTGTCTGGTGTTTTACAAAATTCCAGTGTCATTCCAACTCTGCTGCAGACATGCTGCATCCTCTCAGAAGAGTTTTATCTGGTGTTTTAATGTTGTTTTTCACCCAAGTGTGATGTATTTGACATGTATAAAATACAAGTTTATAATTATATACATGTACACAGGCAGATGCATACGGACACAGATCAAAACCAACCGCATCCCTGCTGTAGCCTGCTGCAAGTTGTTGAACTTCTATAGAAAATCAGTCACAGCTCTGCAATTTCATGCTTTATCATTTTTGTTACATGTATGAGAGAAATTATAAACCTTGTAATTTCTCTCTTACTATATGAAAAGCTTTAGATAACATCAAGATATGGAAGTAACACAGAATAAGATGCCTCGATACACTAATGAACAAGATCTAACATGGGCACTGTACACCTCAGTGGCATGAAAAGGAAAAGAGAAAAATGCAACCTTGAATGGTAGGATTAAAAAACCGGGGTGGGGGGAAGGGAAGAAAAGTTATGAGGAAGAGGGCTTGGAAAGGTAAGGCAAAGCAAATAGGTAAGATTGTATTCCCATCTTACTTTAAAATATACGGAAAGTGGTAGGTGTTTTGTGGCAGTGGGATTCCTGCCTTTGGACACGCGCAGAACAGTGTGCCGGGGCCGAGATCTGACCCCAAGCAGAGCGTCCGCCTGTCCCTGTCCCCACTGCCACCACCGCTGGGCTCCGGAGTGTCCTGTCTCACCAGACAAAACCTAGCCCTGCTCTTGCATCCATCCCGTTCAAGACAATGGGTTTATTTTTCAAATCCTCCCATTGGAGATCTAAGCCTTTCAATTTAGGAATATTTAAATGTGTGGGACATATGGCCTTGCAGCACTGTAGAGAGCTCAGCTAGACCTGTACGGCCAAGTCCTCCTGCTGAAGCTGTGAGTGTGCTGAAGCTCCAAAGGGTGGCCCGTGTGTGTGGCAGGGTGGGATGCGCCTTCCCTCTCTGTGGGTTCTGCTTTATCCCCGCTCTCGAAATGTAATGTCAGTATTTGAAGACCAAGCATATAAAGCCAACATCTAATACAGCTTTATCTGCATAAATTAAATCACCAGATCAAAGCCACTGAGCAAATGAGGACGTATATTTGGTTCTTTAAAGTATGGATTATACTTTATTGGATCTTTAAAGTATGGTAGCGTTATAGGTACCTGTCATTTCTATTCAATATGGAAAAAAACTTAGTGTTAGACTGGGGACAGGGTGTTTAATGTCTTGGGGAGATCAGATGAATCTGTGTCTAAGAGCCTGCCTCTGAGCACCAAGCTTTGAGTAGTTGAATTAAAGAAAAGATGTCATGACAAGAAAAAATAAAGACCAACACTCCGTGGTTTCCTGGTCCTCCCCGTTCTCAAAGCTGGGACATTTAGTTGGATGCCATTAGTGAGGCAATGGGCCAGATACAGATGCGGGAGAATTCCCAAACAACCTTTGCTCTGCAGTATTCGTACTTCTGCAAATGGGTGTAGTTACCTCTGAAGGCACATTCAAAGAAATCCTTCCCAAGCCAGGCGATTTGGGTGCCAGGTGGCGAGCAGCCGTGGCACCGGCAGCTCCCCGGTGGGCTGAGGACTCGCCGGGTGCCGGGGCGCACCCTCGCCACGAGCAGCAGCCTCGGGACGTGGGTGGTGACAGCAGCAATGCCCGCGCTCCGCTGGGAAGACGGGCTTTCCTCTGCGTGGACAGGGGGAGTCTCAACACACACAACAAAACGAGAGGAGCAGACAGTTTTGGGGGAAAAGGGAGGGGTTTGGGTAAATGTGGGGAGAAGGGGGCTGGAGGCTTGGCTGGCACAGTGCTGTGCATCTCATCTCACCCCCCGTCTGTTTTAATTTGGCTTTCAGTTCCGCAAGCAGTTATACATGTGCTTAACGCAAAATGTTTTGCCGGTTTTATGTGGCAAGACTTTTTTTGTGCTTAAATTCAACATATGTGTTTTTAGTGCAAGGCCTGTAGATTAATTTCAGCTGCAGTTTTTTAAGAAATAATGTTTAAAAGTTTTCTGTCTACCTGCGGCAATTGAATTTGTCATCTCTACCTTCACTTTTAATTGACGAAGTTTTCCTTTACAGCCATTTTAAAAAACTATATTATTTAATCATAAAGCAGTTTACCCTGTTCGTATTTCTCGCTCTTTCTGACTGCCGTTCCCTGTGACTGGCTGATCATCAGAAAGCAAATAGATGCTTCCTCCCATAAAACCGTATTATTGGAGTGGACGGGGTAAACGACGCGTTATCGCATGTGAGATGCTAGAACGAGGAAGAAGGAAAGATGCTTTCGTAATACCTGCAATATCACCTAAAAATCTTGCGCGTGGTGCAGGTGTAGGGGAAGAGAGAAAGGAAGGAGATGCATTAATTGATTAGCTTTTGCCCTCTGGGTCTAACCTGGGGGTAAAGCTGAGGGTACATTATCAGCGTGTACAAAAGTCCTCAGGTCCCCAGTTTTGCTCATCTGCAGAATTGCATTGGTGCGCTGAAAACCGTACACGCGGCGAAGCTTATTCTGTGAAGGCTCGACTGCCAAAAATAAACCTCATTGGGATTCCTGAGATGGCTGCTGTCAAGGAAAGTCAAATTTGGAGCTTTAAGCATGTGAACAGTGTCATTTTAAAAAGTCTGTTCACCAAGGAGATAAATGGGGATTAGCCTCCCGAGCTGCCTTAGCTCCCCTACCCCCTAGCGTGTGCGAGGCGGGGAAGATGGGAGACGCCGGTGATGGGAGGACGGAGCTTGTGTCAGGGTTTGTCCGCTTGGCCAAACCCTGGCCAGCGCTGCCGCGGGAGCGAGCGAGGACACTGTCCCCTGGCAAAGAAAGCCTGAGGGCGTGCACGGGGGCTGTGGTTGTCTTGGTCACTATGAAGTTGTCCCTTCCCCAGTGTGGCCTCCGGAGCCGCTTTGCCGAGGCTGGTTGTGCAGAGGTTTACTGAGGGGCAGACTCGGAAAGAAGCGTTGTGCCAGGCTGGGCTAAAGCATCCTCAGCCCCAGAGCGTTTGTGCCGTAGCCCCGTTACTGACCGTAGCAGGCTGGGAGCTAGGGATTACCTTCTACCCGTTATCCTAAGCCAGCTGAAAAGGCAAAACCAAACCAACCAACCCAGTGAATTACGATATAACGTGTCTTTTCCAGAAGAGCGTCATTCTTTGCTTTTCTTTATGTACTGTCAGTTGAAAAACTCTCTCGCTTCGTAGGTACTTTGTCATACTGAACATGCAGATACCTCTTTATGGCAATTCCTTTCACAGTATTTTTCTCGAAGTTCCCTTTATGGGTGTGAACCATGAATTTCTGGTATAGCTTTTGGATAAACTGTTGGAGCCTGAAGGAGCTCTGTCTGAAAATGCTTCAACAGCGATAACTAAATCAACAGTAGCCTTTTGCCCCTGCAAACAATTGCCAGGTACATCCTGAAAGCAGTTCCTTCCTCTTGTATGGTTCCAACAACATCATTAAAAAAAAAAATCTCGTCCTTTGTACTTCCTCCCCCCTCCATACATGCACATATCTTGTAGTAAATTCATTTTTCAGTCCTGACTTTGTGCAAACACAATGTTGTGCTGCAAGCATTAAAAGGCAATTTAGTACTCAAAGGATTAAAAGCTCATGTTAAATTGAAGACTACACTTGGCATAAACATTAAAAATTGACAGAACACCCTACACATTAACTGCACCAGGGCTCCATAATTAGCATTTAAAAGTAAAACATCATTTCCTTACTGTTTCCTACTTACTCATTTATAATGCATTTATTATAATACGGATGTGAATATGAGGCTTTCCACTATTGTCAGTTAGTAAACAAAACAAAACAAAAAAAGCCTACTCCTGTTAGAAACATGGGCCTATAGACAAGGAATCGAGGATGAATGGTTTGTTAATCCGAATCTCAAATGCGTGATGAATCAGCAGTGACTAACTACCCTCATTCTAGGTCTAATTCTCTTTCGCGAGCATCCACAGAGGAAGCTCCGGGCTCGGCAGTGTTGGGTTTCATTGTCTAGCATCGGCAAAGGGAACAAGGGATAAACTCTACTTGTCGGGATTTTGATGTATTGTGTTGGGTCTAGTGTTGTGCAATGTGGGAAAATAGATATATGGTTCATCCTGTAATGTGGAAAATTTGTTGCAGATTGAAATTTGAATGCAGAAGAAAAAGAATGAGAAGGCAAATCTCATTAGGGAAGCGGAAAAGAGAGACTATCAAATGTTAAAGGGATAGGACTTTATTGACTTGTTTTATTTTTGGATGAGAGAGCGTTTTGTTCATGCATACTAATGCAGGCCTTTTTTGTCATTAAAAATGGAAGGTAAGATGGCCAAGCACTAACTCTGCTGGGTTCTGGTATGCTTCTGTGTTTGATGTAAATCATGCCCCATGCCTGCACTGGCACGGCAGTGCCTGTATTACAGCTGGCTCGAGGCTTTCTCCCCATTCCGCATCCCCTGAAACCACTTCCCTGTACTTGCAACAAATCCATCGGGCTTCAGCCAAACCTTTTCTTTCACCAGATCCATAGCTCTAGGCGCACCGGCAGAATTTTAATTAGGCTGCTTAGATTATCCTGGGTGTCACTTGAGCAAGATTACAATTTGCCAAAAAAGTGTCTCCATGTCCAGACCTGAGTCAGCGAGCAAAGGTTCTTTTTCTCCAGCACAAAAGGAGATACTCACTCCACTGGTCAAGGCAACTACCTTCGATTGTGTCCGGCTTTCCACTGGTGCCGCGTACCGGATCAAACCCTGGCCCACTTGCCCGGGGTGGGTTTGCAGGTGCCCCACGTTCAAAGCGATGAGGAGGGAGCCGGCCACAGCACTTCGGTGAAAACCCACCACCGTTGCCTCATACCTAGAAACGTGGCAACATGCAAATAAGCTTGAAAAAGCTTCACCGTTACCTCCGCACGGCTTGCTGACATGATAAACTTTTTGTTCCCGCTCTGAAACCTCACATCGTGTCCCGCGTCCCCCAGGGTCACTGCTGTGTGGAAGACAAGACCACGTTTTGTTCAGCCTCTGTGAAATGCAATTAGAAGCCCCTCCACAGCCAGCAGGAGCTTAAGTTAAAAGGAGAGAGGGGGAAAAAAGGGACCTCCCCGCTGTCCAGCAGTGTGTTGACTTTGAAGTCCTGGGCCATCTTTTGTGTGTCCCCCCTCAGAGGGCCTTTAATCAGGACCTTTGCCTTGTCATTCGAGGGGGGGGAAAAACCTGACACAGTTGGTGGGGTTGTCCCTCTGTGTGCCAGGAAGAAAAGTCTTTGTCAGAAATTTCCACTGACCCAGGCACTTTGTTTCTTTGTCTCTCCCAGACGACTTTGAACTAAAAAGAAGACGAAAACTCTCGTATGTGCTAACAGTATTTTAATAGGGAGCCCGGGTGACTTCTTGCGAGCTTTCCTGCCAGGCCCAAGGCAGAGATGAGGCTTTTGGTCTGAAGGCCTCTTAAAATAAACCCAGCTCAGGCAGCTTTTTATAGCCTTCTCCTCTGCGTATGTCCTGGGTGATACAAAGAGGCTCACGCCGCAATATTGCAACACGCTGCTAAGTAGAAAGGCTTAATTATCATATTATGTGTAATATTCTGTAGACTGAGAAGCTCAACTTGGTAATGATTAACATCTTATTTTTTGGTTTTTGCATAGTAGCAATTTATAAATCAGCTAAAACTTCTTAAATAAATAGCCATAAACCCCAAACATCATACACGTTACATAAATTTTGCAAAACATGGAAGCGCAAACGTAGGGAGCCCTGAACCTGGCCTTAGTGCTGGGCCCCGTAGCACAGCGCCAGCCTGGCCAGTGATGCACCGCAGAGCCCAGGGCTGCCGCTTGCCTCCTTGTTGCCAGCACGGAGACGACACAGGGCTAAGCTGGAATGATTTACGCTCTGTTTTCTCTAGCATTTTACAGAGGAACAAAATGCTCCACTGAAATGCTGAGAATTATATTAAAATTCAGGTTGCCAGTGTTTTACTCATGAAAAACCTACTTGAGCTACTTTTTAAAGAAATTTTTATGTATCTGTTACAATCTCACTTTGCTACTGAAATATGTACAGCTGGACTCATAACTATGACTTTTATTCCTCAGGTAGAGGCATAAAATAGTACTCAGTGCTTTTTAAATGATATAAAATATTTCTAAAATAACTCTTCCATCCCAGTTAAACAAACATTATCTCCTTACCCGTTTTTCCATTCACGTTTTGATAGACTGCAGCTTTTTCCCTACATTAAATCAGTTCCTCTTTAGAAGAAGTGAATTATTAAAAAAAGGGGGGAAAAGAGAAAAGATTTTGTAGGAACAAATAGATTAATTATTAACTGTGATAAGATCTGGCAGCCTTTCGGAGAGGTGTGTGTGGAGTAGAACATGTAGCTGTATTATCAAAACAGGTTAAAGTTTTATCATGACTCTCCTGTATGATATTAGATTCTCAAAGCACACCTCCTCCAGTAATGCCTGGAATAATCCAGACTGGATACAGATCAACTGATTAACTGAATCTCAGGAACAATAGCTCAGCTTTGGTATCAATTTTACTCTTTCGCCTTCCTCTCTGTGACCTTCCTATCGTTAATTTTTATTTGTATTATTTTGTATTTGTCCCTTTCTTCTTATAAATTCGAACATTTATTTTGAAGCAACCGCCAAGCCTTCATCCTTGCAGATCATTCATGTGTTCCATCCCGTTTATGAAACATGACATTACAACAGAAGAGAAACCTGCCTGCTCCCTCTACCACAGTAACAGTACAGGCAGTATTACATGCAACATGACTGACACATTAATTAATAATAGAGGGGCTTTCCATAATTTGTCTTAAAACTCTGCAGTCCTGGCTCTCCCTAGGTCATCTGTATTTCTGACTTTTTTTGCTCACTGTAACTGTGGTTCAACCTGGCAAAGGCTGTCTCCCTACTCCAGTGAAATTTAGAAAATGGTGCTTAAGTCTGAATGCCAGAACAGCCCCGTTGGCTTCAAAAGGACTTCTTTTTGCTTAAAGTTAAGCAGATATTTAAGTGCTTTGCTAGCTTAGGGTCAAAGTGTTCAGCGCGTTGTTGGACTATGTCTTATCTACCTCCTCATTAAAGCCACATCAGAACATTTGGCATGTCTTTATCAAGCAGAGAGGTGCAGCCAATTGACTTTATGTGACAGCTAAAAGTGAACAAGATCAAGGGAGCTTGAGAGACAAAGAAGTTAGGTTTTGTTAGAATCTTAAATGAAAGAAAAATAGCGTTTGAAAGCTAGTAAAAATTGTTTCTTGTGTTAGAAGGATTTTATTTTCGGAGGACTTTAGATCAGGACTTTTTGAGAGATGTGGATGTGTGGATGGAGGCTGGACTAGAGCAGAATCCGTCTGCTTATTTTGTTGTCGACCTTCTTGTTGTGAGTACCATGACTTTCCGCAGTGCTTTGAGCAATGCAATCCCAGGTGAAGATGCACAGAAGAAGAACTGGGGGCCTTGAGGAAAGTATTAGCAAGGCGCTCTCGTAATTCTGACAAGTGGCTTAGAACCAGCAAGGTGCTTGGTAGGCTTAATACTGAGTGAAACTAGATGGCAAATTTACAACAAGAGGTCGACTATATGACATGAATCGAACTCCAGTGTTTCCAAAATGATGACCGGGGAGAAATGTTCTCTTTCGGCTGCAACATTAGCTTGATTAGTTGTCGTGATACAAATTAAAAGGTCATTTGTATTTATATTTCTGTTAATGATCGTATGAAAAAAGCTATTTGTTTTAAACACAACATTGTGTCCATGCTTTCTCTCATGCTGTAATGTCAACACACGTGTGTGATGGACCCTTTTCATTCCATAGCAGAGGGCTGTGAGGTCCTGGATGAGGTTCTGCTCTCACTGGAGGATCAAATAGTAGATGAAACTGGGCAGTATTCAGTTTTTTGGTGCTACCTGCATTTGTCTCATTGGATTTTCCTCCCCTGAGGAGTGGGAAATAACCGTGTCCTTCATCTCCTGTTCATTGTCCTGCCTGTTGGGTTGCAAGGCGTCCCTCCTCCCACATGGTTGTGCTGTACCTCGTGCCATGAGACCCATATCAAAAGGTTTTTTCTGGAGCCCAGTCGAGTGGGTCGGTGCAGGGGAGATGTGCCATCACCGTGGGCCTGTGGCCCACCAGGATGATGGCCAAGGTGTGTTTCTGGAGGTCCCGAGAGATGGAAAAAAGATAACTGCTGTCCCTTGGGTGATGGTGGCCCCTGCTGCAGGCACGGAGCTGGAGTCTCCCAAGGAGGGGTGTGTTTTGGGCAGATTTTAGGCAGTTTTCTCTTATTTGATGCCCGTATTGGCAACCCTCATTGTGAGATGAGAAGTCTCCCAAGCCAGAGGTCCACACAGTGAACTGCCTGGTTACTCCCCACCGTTTTTCCTCATAGGAGGAGACCTTTTCTGTCTATGCCTTCTTTTCTGCATCCTGAAGCTCAAACTGAACTAGAAAATCCTTTTTTTAATAAAAAAGCTGGCATAAATGTAAACTATGCAAGTGTCAGGTTTACATTTATCCTTATAAGGCACATCAGCAGTAGATGTGCGTTTCTTCTATGCTTATTTATTAAAGTGTTCTGCACAGCAAAGGAAATATCTCCAGTGTTATTTTCAGGCTCAGTGAACTCCAGAATGTATTTGTGAGTTTTCCAGTTATGATGACATCAGCGTGGAAACGCGAGGAAGGGGACTCAGTGACGGCAGGCAGCTTTCCTGCCACTGCTAATTTACTGTCTTTCTGAGAACCAGATCCTAAACACTTGAAGTATTAACATCATTTCAGCTCTTAAGTAAAACTAAAGAAGTCTTTTCATCTTTCCATTGAGTGGCGGGTTCCGTAAGTAGATCACAAGCTTTATGCTGCTTTGTCTGAGTGAGGAGGAAAATTTTAATTGTTCCCATCTTCTAGTGCAGGTATTGATTAATAAAATGTATTAGCAAAGATCTTGGCCTACTTTTTGCACCATCAAACAAGTACTTAATGACTGTATTACTATGAAAATGGCATCGCTTTAAAGCATTGGATTTGAGCCCCTTTGTACTTCGCTTTCATTTGATTTTTTTTTTTTCTTATCCCATTATGAACAATAAAGTTTCTCCTGTACTTTACTATAATACAGCGGAAGGGAGAGGAGGCGGTGAGTAGCTCTTAGTTGAGGGTATCAAACTCGGCCAAGCTGGGAGCTGCGGTGCCTGGGACGTCCCCAGGCCGAAGGATGCGCTGCCAGCTGGGGAGGCTCTCCGCAAGCGCAAACTGGTCAGCCAGCAAACGTTAGACAGTAAATCTGTATAATTTTCTCTAATTTAGCGTTTGGTGGGTAGGACTATTAATGTGACTCACATGCTAAGAGGGAGAAGGCGTGTTTGTGAGGAACACAACTAACAGGTCTGTGTAAGATAAAGAACGCTGCCTCCCACCTCCTTTAATTGCCTTGCCTCCTTTGGGTCCCATTTGTAGAATCTCGCTTATTTTACACCCCTTTGCAGCTACCTACCAGCCTACCTCCTCCCGCCCCGCTTCCCTCTGCTCACCACCGTGTATCGTACCTCGTGCATAAAGTGCCCGTATTTTGCACGCTTGCTGGGTGGCAAATGCCATGTGAGTTGCACCAATTTAGCTCTTCTTGTCAGGGCCCCGTAACGCGCTCGGTTTTTCAACGCATCTTCTCGTATTATAGCTGGGAGTTCTTGGAAATTCTGCCTTTTCATAGCCTCAGCTTGACTCAGTCTTGATCAGCCTCTCCAGTTTGCACCTTGCCAGGCCCCGATGTCGTACGAAACGTGTTCGTTTTAGAGCACTTTGAGCATTAGTACAGAATTGTTAAGACCTGACAACAATTTGATGCTTTCGATCTTGATGCTTCTATCAAACCTGTCTTTGCCGGTACCTGCTAACGTGTTCCCCAGGCTGGCTGCCGAAGCCAAGTGGGGCTTACGGTGACTGGACCGACAGAGCATTCCTTGCTACAAAAAAAAAAAAAAAAAAGGTGTTATTGCGGAACACTTCATAATCTGTAAATTTGGAATTAAGGCTCAATGTTTTATAGTACCAGTACAGGGAAGTCCCATGTCTGTAACTAAAATATGCACCGTGGTGACAATAACACTCGGATTTTATGCAATGCTTTTAGATCCAGTGCTGGAACTTGAAGCGCAGAGAAGTGAAATGAGAGTCCGACTGCCTTCCGCACCAGGGAAAACCTGCAAATACACCCCCAGCTGACTGCTAGTCTGTAGCTGCTGGGCCACACTCACACCTTAAATAAAACGCGCGTCAGTCCCCCTTCGCAGACACGTAGGGCTGCAGCTGTGCTGCACAGTGGTGGCTTGGGTGCCACGTTGGGGTGGGAGGAGTGGAGAAACACGGTTGCGCCGCTTAAAATAGCCAGAAAAGGACCCTTAGTCCTTTCTTGCCTTGTTCCCTTCACATTCACAAATGTTCATCTCTGTCTCTCCCTTTTTTTCCATCCTTCCTAGGGGCGATGACTGACAGATTAATATATGTCTAGCTACGTGTCTTAGAAATCAAAAGGAAGGTGCTGTCAGAATCGCTTGTCAGAAAATGAGATTAGGCACACTTGTCATTTGCTGAGGATTGCAGTCTTTCAGAGATAAGGTTGCATTTAATGAGTGTAAAAAGCCTCCTTGTGAAAAAGGGGGTGGTGCAGGGGAGAGAGAATGATTATTTTTCTGGTGTCAGCTGAGTGCTTTATCATATAACTTGATACGGTGGCACCCTGGCAGGCACTGATAATGGCTGCTGGGGCTATTGCACCTCTTCAGTTGCTCTGCAGCTTCAAAAGTGATGACTTGTTACCTGCTTTTAAACTCTTCTTGGATGTCGAACCCCACTATCCTAAGGGAAAGAAGCAAAAGCATGTACAGTGTGTTTTAAAGAAAGACCTGTGAAAACACACAGCATAAAGGGAATGTGCTAAATGTATAGCCACTTTCCCCAGCAAACTATAAAGAATACTCAGCGGGTTTCAGTGAAATATGGAACTTGTCTGACAAGTGAAGGATAACTAATGAGAAACAGAGCTGTATCCCACTGAAACCAATTGTGTTTTGTTATGGAAAATATTTATCAAGTTTTTTTCTCATTTGTTGGTTCTCCTAACAGTGCCATAATAACTCCTCTTATGTACGTTACTCGGTTGCGCTCATATACATCTCAGTTATTTAAAATGGCAGTGGGGTGGGTTTTTTTGGTTATCAATTGGATATTATCGTATTGTACATGAATATTTTAGGGGAATGTTTCATTCATCAAAGTAATGGTCATTCTTTTGCCAAGTTAATGTCTTTGCACTGTTTAGAAGCTGGCTAAACGTACGGATTTATTGTTCATAATGTACTATCTAAATATGAGATGACAGTCAAAAATGGAATTTATCTGTTCAGCAGAAGAGACCCTACATTAGCTACATGTTGTTGCAATAGAATTTCTTTACTTGGCATACCTCTTTTAAAATCATCCTTGGAAGAACAGATTTCTGTCGTATATTCTCCTCATCAAATGAGATGTGATTTTCATTATTTTGCTTGAATGTTAGAAAATGAAAGAAATTACTTGATTGGTTTATGGTGCTGATTCAGCATTTTCTGGGCTAAAAATGACCCGAAAGACAGAATGGGATTATAGCACGCAATAATGGGTGCTTTATTCAGTCATAAGAAAGTCTCTTCTTCTGACTGAGAAGAAAATGAAAAATATTTCCCTCTTACTAGTTGATTCAGTGCCCGGATATTGACAGACATATTAATTTGAAATACTTCTGCAGTCACAGAACCTGCTAGCAGGCAGAAATTAGGGGAAGATAATGGCCACAGCTTAAAAGTGGTGCGTTTATGAAGTGTACTCACAGGAGTGCTAGTGGATGGGGAAGAATTGTATTTTATCTTCTTACGCAGTGATAGGATCTTACGGATGGTCCCGGTCGGACTGCATAGTGTAGGTACCAGCTCAAGAGCCCAACAAGGTCTCTAGGAGCTAAATCCAGCTAACCCGTGTTCCGTCGTGTATTTAGTAACCCAGAATTCAAACCACAGGAAGGTACACTGAAGAAGAGAGAACATGCGTGTATTTTCTGATTGAGAAGTTAGAGCCAGGAGGCGGTTTGGGGATTCTCACTCTTCGTTGTTGGCAGAGGGAAGGAAAGATGATTGTAGTGTCCGCCTCAAGGATTTCCCACTATTTGGAGAAGCCTGGGGGAGAAATGGCTTCACACTTGTTGGATGGTGAAGATTTCTCTTCGGTAGAGTGCACAGGTTCAGAAAATTATCCAGCCTCCTCCAGGCGTGCAAAACTGGGCTAAATTCTGTCCTCGGAAGCAGTGGAGACTACTTTTAATGTATGTTTCATAGGTCCAGGCCCGTAAGGATAGGGAAGAGAGAGCAGCCCTATTGTTCCCTGAGCCCCACTTTTTATCTTTGTTTCCATTTGAAACCAAAATCATAAAACTGCCTGCAGAGCAGTTGCCTTGCTGTTCCTCTAAATGAGAATTCCAGCTTTTATGCTAATTCAGTTTCAGGTTTCTTTGAACCTGCAGTTTATGGGCCTCTGCTTAAAACTGCAATCTGTTCTGCATAAAAGAAGGGATTACAAAGTGTTTTAGTTTTGCAAATGCTGCAGAAAAATAAAAATAATAAAAAAGTTGCACTGTCATTAATACGCTCTCACAAAAGTTTTCTGCTTTGTCAAATGAAAAGCTTTACTTGCATTGCGAACTTACCCAGTGAGGTTAGACAGTCCAGCCGTCGTGTTTCCTTCTAAAAGGTGCATTTGCTTTTTGTAGCCCCTCTTCCCCCTGCCTTACCTGAGCAGAAGGCACACAAGCGCTCTTTCTCCGCTCGAAGGGCCGGGGAGAAAGCGTCGCTTTGCTCTGCTGCCAGCAGCCCGCCGGCTGGGCCCGGCACTCGCCCCCGGGGCCGGTGCTGCGGACACAGCGGCGCTGAGTCCGGCCTCCTGGCAAAACCCGGCCTCGCCACAATTTGCTTTTACTGACGTCTATTGCTGTCTTTTTACGGCATAAACGGGCGGTGATTTTGTCATCGTTTAGGTCCCTCTCAAGACCAGGTCCTTTTCTTGAACCTCTTTAAAGCAGTCGAGTTGAAGTACTTTCTGGTTGGGACATTATGCCGCGGCTCGCTGTTCAAATTCATAAAACTCCGCTGATAGCTCCATAAATTCTTTTCTTGGGGAAAAGAACCTGCATCTCCTATCCAGTAACGGACAAAATTATGTATGTTTTCAAAGCATTATGGAGGACTTTATAAGGCATCGTAATCACGCTCCGAACTCAGACACCATCGTGTCTTCTGGAAAGATTAGCAACTTAATGGAAACGTAAATGTTTCCAGTCTTTCACAGAATACCAAAGAATTGGAATATCCAGTTTTTACGTTGCCAGGAAAAAGCTGCAGAACCTTCCAGGTGAGGCAAGGTTTGCCATAAATAATTTAATCCAATATAATCCGCTGTAATTTCAATATTCATTTGCTCCTTGTGCCAGAGATGGGTAATTCTTCTTTGGAATTACTCTACGACTTGGAAACAAATGTCTGCTTCTCTGCCTGCTGTCTAGGCGGGTTTAGGTCATTTTTATAAAATGGTTGGATCTGAAAACCTCTTTCAGAGAGTGAAAGATCTTGAAATCACTTTTGATCCAAGTTCAATGCACTTCATTTGGCTGTTGTTGTGGCAGAAACAAATGTCGACGCTGACAGAGACCACAGACAGATGAAAAAAATCCTGGCACGGTCCCACATAGATAAGAGACAGAAGGTTTCAAAAACCTATCCAGGCATATCCTAAAACACGGGAAAGTATTGCTGTCAAGAGAGGGGGAAGCTTGATCCAAAGGCCATGGAAATCATTAGGAGGGGGGGTGGGGTGTGAGGTTTTTTTCCTTTGATTTAATTTGGCTTTGGGTGAATTCCTAAACTCCAAACTTCTCATTCGGAATTATAAAACACGTTTCGTGTGTGTATGGTGTTCTAGCAGGAGAACAGAGGTCCTCTACTTATCTCTAAGGCACGAATAATGAACATAATGATGCCCACAGCCCTGCCAATAAACCTTAACAGCCCTAGGGAGATGAGTAGGTACGTGCATTTCTGATGGTGTGCATGCTGAGATTTCAGGTGTGGCATGTGGTTAACATTTGAAAAATCTAGTACAGACAAGCCTGTAGTTTAATCCAGGCTAAATTTATCAAATTAAAGTCTTGTGAGGAGTCTAGGCTTTAATTAGACCCGTTCTTACCATGTTGAGATGTAGAAAGTCTTGACCAAAGTGCTCATAGAATATATGAGCTGCCACACCTTAATACTGCACATTTAACTCCTCGTCCAGGTACCGTCTCGCCGTCCGTGCAGTCTGCGACTCCTCCCGTTGTTGTGCAGAGAACGCTCTGCCAGTTTAATGCCTTTATTAATTTATTTTTGATGAAGACTGAAAGCTGCACTCAGGCCATGCGTTTCCTTCGCTGAGTTTGTGAAACCGCCGATCAACTGCGATGGCTTTTGGCCACTCTCCACTCTTTATTCTAGAAACCAGAGGGGAAGCCATCTCTGCTGCGTTTCTAGAGGAAGAGATGGAAACCACCTCTCTGATGGCACAAGAAGAATCTTTGCAATATATATTTATTAGGAGATGAAAAAAACTGTGAAATTTTAGGAGCGAAAGTCCACACTCAGATACGTTGTAGAAATCCAGGGATAACCCTGCTAAGGGGGACAGCTTTGAAGAACTCCTCTTTCCATTGCTATAACCAGGAGCTGAAGTTGGCCACAATTTTTTAATTTTCTGATGAAGACAATTTGTCACAGTTTTACCAAACTATTCCCTCTCCGGGTCAGACACATAGTGAAAGCACTGTAGTGTTTGCAGCCACGGTCTGAATTTGGGGCTGTTGTGGATGTGTTCCTCTCCTGCTCATCCTTGTCGCTTCTGTTGTGCGTCTTCCCACGTAGTTGTCCCAGTGGAAACCATTGCAGTTGGTGCAGTCGTACCTCAAATAAGAATTCTGGAAAAGCCGCGATGTAGTGCTGAGGAGGAAAACTGTTCTTAAATGGGTCATACAGTGATGGACTGAGGAACGAATGAGAAATATTTGCATAAAATCCTGGAATTCTACATCAGTAATTGGTAGGAATGTTTTCTTAGGAGTTTTTCCTTAGATATAGCACTTCTGCTTGTGTGGACGGTTTGGACCCTGCTTCCCCTCCTTCCCCTCTCGCGCGGCAGTGTTTGCTGCGGGCAGGGCCTCTGGACCCGCTGCCCCGGTCGGTGCGTGGCTGTACCCAGGTCACTGCGCCGCTGCTCGCTCGGGGACAGCTCGCAGCCCCGTGCCCACCTCGGCGCCCGGGAGAAGGGCAGTCCCTCTTCATGGCACATCACCCGCGCCCTGTCCCTGAGGCAAGCTCCGAGCTGGGCCAGGACACAAGCATGTCCTTCCAAGCTCCTCTTGGATTTCGGGTGTGGGACGATTCTCCTGGCTCGGGCGAGGCCGACCACGCACCCACAGGCGTTGCTCTGGTTTTGATTTCTGGCTGGTGTAGGTAGTTGCTGCTTTTTCCTTCGGAGAGTCACCTCCTCCAGGTTGAGTTCCGCTGCAGGGCTTGAGGTGAGTAGGGTTTGCCAACCCTATTTCTGAGGATTTAGCTCAAATCCAAGTGGAGCCCACTGGAGTTTAATTCCACTAGCGCTCCTAGCCCAGGACTGATTAGAAACCAATTTCAAGATTGGAAATCTTGACAACGCTCCCTTGTAATCCGGGTTTCTCACGAGCCAGTAAGACCCATCTCAGCCACCTATCCATTTCCCAGGAAACATCTCGTCGTATGGGGATGCCGTGCCAACGAGCGTAACTGCCTCTCCTTCACAGCCGCTTGGTTTATAGGAGACATCATTTGGCTCCGACTGCCGTGCTTCAGCGAATAATCATTTATATAATAACCTATCTGTGCATTTATTTTCTGCGGTGGCTATTACTAATGGCATGCGGCACTTAAGAAAAACCTACAGTGACTAAGAAGCCCGTTGCCCGTCGACAATAACATTTGGTGCTGGAACCGGAGTCAAGCGAGTCCCTGCAAGCTTAGGAGCCCCGGCCCCAGCTGCGCACCGTCCCAGCGCCCGGTGTCTGCGGGAGGTACAACTTTGCAGGCAGCTGGAGGTCCCTGTGCTGGCCACCCTGGCTGAAGTTGGGGACATTTTTATTTTTCCATTAAAAAAAAATTTAAAAAAATAAAAAAATTAAATTCCCGTTTAAAACAACAACAAAAAAATATTGCTAAATGCAATATGATAATTTCGATCGTGTTTCCCCCCGCCGAGCTTTAGCGACCTGACGCTGGTGTGTTGCGATCGCTGGGGCGGGGGGACACACACTGTCCGGCTCGGCGAACGGGTGTCGTGTGTGTCCCGTCCCCCCCATCGCCCCGAGGAGCGGCCCCGCCGCCGCGGGCGGAGGCTCCGCGCCCCTCCCGGGAGGGGGAGCAGCTCCGCCGGCCGGGCCGAGCCGCTGCGCGGGGAATACGCCTCCCGCGGATGCTGCCCCCCGCCCCCCCGCGGCGGGGACACCGGCGGGGCGGGGCGAGGGCGGAGCTGGCGGCGGCGGGCGGGGAGCGGCTCTGGCAGCGCCGCGCAGTGCGGAGCGGAGCGGAGCGCCCGGCA
>VYXH01007087.1:41241-168386 GCA_013397275.1 Burhinus bistriatus | reverse complement strand
ACTGTTTTTTTTTTTTTTTTTTTTTTTTTGTGGTTGGTAGAATGGCTCACCCTCCTGAAGTGACATCCGGACAATGGTGTCTCCTTGCCTTTCTGGTGGAGACTTCCCTGGTGGCTTAGGGTCACTTGGTTTGCCTGTGTTTTCTGGATTTCAAATGGCTTTTCAGTATTTTCCATGTGAAAGTTCAGTGTCTCATTAGTGAGGGACTGAGCACTAGAAAAAGCCTGCAGTTTTGAGAACCCAGGTTTCTTGTACTTGTGAGTTAGATTAGAAGAAGCGGCGCATCACTTCACTCTTAACTTCCAAGTCAGGAGGACAAAAAAGTGGATGTATGCCTTGAGATGGTCCTTTGTTCTGGTACACAAAAGAGCCAGGCTGTTATTTCTGTGCCACGAAGGCTTTGTCTAAGCAAGGACTTTGTTCCATAACATCGCCTAAGGCTGCATCTCCTGAGCACAAGCCACCTCTCTCCATCCATGTGCTTTCCACGGCCCCTCCGTCTTCACGTGCTGATGGTTTTTTGGCTGGGAGATGGCAGTCAGGCGGGGTTGCCAGTGCTGGGAGATACCGTAGCTGTTCTGTAGCTGCAGGGGAAGGTTGCTGGATAATGCGACGTACCCGGTGTGCCCAGTGGGACAGGAGAAAGTCAAAGGTAGCCTCTTCCACAACCTTTCAGATTCTTAAATTCTAAAACTTACAATCTTACAAAACAGGAGACTTCCAAGGCCTCACTGATGATTTTTAAGTTAGTAATTCAAAACAAAGCTGTAAACCAGCCAGCATGGTACAAGCACCTGTAGGCACTGGCTTTTCTTGCCCAGAATAGTGAGGGAGGCAGTTGAAAGTGTTGGTCTGGGCATCCTTGCCCGTTTGGACTGGTATCGAGTATACCCTTTGGTGTTGGTTGGTGATCGTATTCCCCTAAGAGTTCATTTAAGGCTGTTGATTTTAGCAAAGTCAAACTATCCCAGTCTCAGTGAGCAAAAAAGCAATATTTACTAACACATAATTGTATCTATTCTGGAGAGGGTATTTGTTTTATAGATTAAACTATATTTGATTTTCTCACGAAAGACTTATCAGCATTGGGCTGTAAAATAACAAACCGTGATAATCGGTTCAAAATAAGGTGGAAAAATTCTTGGGATAGGAGTGTTTTGATGACTTGACATACCTGCAGTTAGTGGAGTCCACGCTGGCGTCTGGAGTGAGATTTCCTAAATGGAGCATCCTGGAGACCTCCCATATCTGGCCTGCTGTTAGTCTCTCCCTTGTAATAAAATGTTGTTTTCTCTGAAAATGTATGTTTATTTAACTAGGTCTCTTTTTGCTTCACAATCTGGATTCCATTCAGTCAGTTACCACTCCAATTAACTAACAATTATTTAACATTAACAGTAATTACAGACGCCAGTTAAGCGCCTACAGATGTCAACTGTTAGCTTTGTACCTAATCACTCAATGAAATGGAGAAAGTTCAACAAACATCAATTAGCCAAGCAATTAGTATGAGGTAGGAAAGAGCATGTTATCGTGTGTGAGCTGATTCAATTTATTTTATTTTGTCAGTAAAACACACACACAGACAAGCAGCAATAAGTTGCTGAGATTAGATAAAGCTGTATTGTTTTGCTGTTTATACAAGATTTTTCCCCTCCTCTTTTTTTCCTTACACAACTTAAATGTGCTTTGCCAGGCATTTGTTATCTTATCAAATACATTTCATTTCAATTGGAAAAGCACAGCAATGTCATTTCCAGCGGAGAGGCACAGACCGTTTACGTTGTTTACACCAGCAGAACTGTCACCTCAGTAAAACTACTTTCGCGAGTAGGTTCAGCCTGCGAGTAGGTTTAACCTGTGAGTTAAACCAAGGACCGCGTAAACACCAATGCCCTTATGCCATGGATATGTGGTTTTAGATAACACCAAGCAACATGAATTGGTTCCTTCATCTGATTTATCCGTGCACTTAATGTTGATGCTGGGCTGACTTGGGCTCCGCAACGCCTTGCTTGGGTTGTAAGAGAACAAAAGGGCTTCTCAGGGGGTGCGTCAGCACGGCCTGGGCTCTCCCAGCTCAAGGGTGGGAACAACCTGCCCGGTGTTCCCATCGCATGCCGCTGTCTGAAGCGTGCTGCGTGTCTGCAGCCATCGTGGGGAGTAGCTGCTGCTCAGCTCCAACAGCACCGTGGAACTATATATATATTTTTATTTTTTTTTGTGCTTGTGTGGCTCAAAAAAAACCCAAACAGAAAGTAGGAATGGGCCATAAATTTGCCTTCAGAAAGAAACGGTTGATTTCCAGCCACCATCCAAGCTGTATTGCCAGCCTCTCTTTTAAGATCTTTTGAAGACTGTAGACCTGTGCAGAAAGTGCTCGGTATGCAGCGTGCCACGTACGCAGGGGTGCCCGGGCTTCCCAAGTACCCAGCTGTGCCACTAACCCACCGGGTCATCTCCGCAGTCCCTTTTTCTATAGGATCTGATGTCTTCTCACTTAGCACACTTTGACACCCCTTGCTCAGGATGTCTTACATCCAGTAAATTTAAAAAAAAAAATGCACTCCAAAGTATCTCGCATCCTACAGTGATCAGTCTTAACGCTCTGGATGTCAGTAAGAGTTTCACGATATGAATTGTGCTTTTTTCTTTTTTTTTTTATGAAGTCTTCATAGCTGCTTAAAAACCAAAGCAAAGAGGCTTTTTTGTTCCAGTTCTCAACTATCCCTCAAACAAGAATGCCTTTTGCCTTTATCACCGCACTGACATATTTTAAACATTTCTCCACATAAAATGATCCCACAAAGTAAGATATTATTTTATCATGCAGCCTGCCCACAAAAGTCCATGAAGTCACTTGAGTTAGTCATTGTTTTCCAAAGTGCGGGAATAGGAGTAGAGAACCACAGGCAGATCCCGCTGTTGCTTTCCGAAGTTTCAGCTTTATTTCACTATAAAAAAACCACAGAGTCTGAACATGTGAAGAAACCCTTCAGTGTGTGACTTGAGTGCAATAATATTTGTCTGAGTAGGCAGAGAGACTGAAATCGCGCTTCCAAATGAGAACTACCACGTTCATTCTGATGGCAACCAAGACCTTGTGAAGGATGATACTTTAAACGAGTGAATTGTCTTTCTCACGGTTCAGCATGGTTTGTCCAAAAGAAAAGGCAGGGTCTTATCCCGAAGCACCGCCGCCGTTTCTCAAGATACGGAGACGATTGTAAGAGGGCATTTTTAGTCTCATGGAGCAGAATAAACAGACCCTAATTTGCCCTCATTTAGGATTCAGTACTTCATCGCTTGGCTGACTTCAAACACTTGTTAACACCCAGCGTTTACTTAAGTGGGTTGCTGGATGAGGGCCACAGGAGTAAATCCTGCGACACCCTCGAGACTTGCAGCCACCCAGGCGTCACCAGTATTGCCGTTCCATCCTGCCCCTAGTGCACCTCTGTGACCATGGGGGGCTGGAGCACGGGGTGGCCCGTGCCCCTGTCCCTGGCACGTCCTGCTCTCTTCCCCCACCTTGGTGCTGCCCTGCCTTTGGTTGGACCCTGTGAGCTGAGGGTATTGACCCGCCAGAAATCCAAACGCAGCAAGAAAAGGGGGATGATTTTGCAGCCGAGTTGCCCAAGTGCAGGGTCCGGTGCTGGGGAGGGGGCAGGGGGGCTGCCCCCACTTGTGGCACTGGCAAGGTCCAACCCGGCTACGGCACGGATCCACCCTGCGATCACGAATTGCCCTGGAATTGTTCAGTGTGTGCATTTATGTCGTGTAACGTAAACTGTTTTCCAAGCTACGTGTGACTAGTCCAGCTGAGAAACGCTTCAAGTAGCGAGCATGTGTCTGAAAGGTGCATTGCGCAGCATTCGTTGGGCTGTTTAAAAAAGCTGATGTAAATGTATACTTAAAAAGTGGCAAACAGAAGAGCAGATAAACTGATTTAAGTGCCTTTTAGAGCACTTAATGGCCTTGTCTTACATATGCTAGGAGAGTGAGGCAGGAGCGGGGGGGGGGGCTTCCTTTTATACTTACCCAAAAATTACTGTTCTAAAAAAGTCTTTTTAGTTTTGAGCTGAAGACCCAGGGACACAAAAGGGTGTTCAAAGTGGGGCCAGGGGAGAATTTCCAAGTCCAAGAGCGCAAGACTCAAACCTTACCAGCCTGCTAGAGCCTGTGTTCGGTGCAGCAGGGTTTCCCCCGGCACTTGAAATCCTGCCTTTAGACCTGCTTACAGCTTGCCCTGACAGCGCTGGGGCCACCTGGCTTATTCTTACCTCCTGTTCAAAGCCAGAGGAGCTCCCCAAACCCTGCGTTACCCCCCTCACCTATAGCTGTGTCAGTCGCGCACAGTCTTTGGAGCGTGGGTCAAGCCGCCGCCTTCTTCAGGCCTTCATGGGAACCTCATCACTGGGTTCACCTCGTGTGCCGTGGTTCCTTTCTGGTTTTTCACAAGATGTTGGGGGTCAAGAGACCAGGTGGATCTGGAGGACTTGGGCTAGCTGGGCCAGCACTTGGCCCGGGGCAAGGGAGGTAGGAAGGAACCTGCGGCTTTGCTGCTCCGTGTGTTTTATGAGATGATTTTTGTTAGGATTAGAGGACTGGGGAGAGGGACGAGGTGTCGCGCTACCGAGCTCCCACAGGAATTTGGTATCATTTCCAAATATTTCAAGTTAGTGGGCACTTTTGAAAATTGGAGGCAAAGGAATCTGAGTGGCTTGTAATAGAAAACAGCTGCTGCAGAGCAGGCTGTGTCCTAAGAAAAAACAGCTTCATGAGAATCGGTCTGCTGAGTAATAAAGCCACAAATTAATACTTAGTTCATTTACTAGGTTGTTAGTCCCATAAGCACTTAAACTTCATTTGTTAAAAGCAACAGCATTCTAAAAATCAAAAGCAGATGAGCGAAAGCCCTGGTTTTACCTCTGCTTGATGGTTTTTGTTGCTGGCTGGTTGTCCGGTTGTAGCCTCTGCAGCTTTCAGCAGGTGTGATTGCCGCTTGGGTACAACAGACCGTGTTGGAACAACAGCACCACTTTGTGCTGTCCTATGATAGTATGGGTTTTTTTCTTTTCTCCTTGCTTGTGTTGCTGAGATAAATGATTGTCCAACTCTGGCAGTTTTTCAGTGCCGAGCAGGACCTGCTGTCTCTGAGGAGGGGTGAGAAGCTGTGCCAGGAGTACAGTGCCTGTTGTACATCTCAACCTCAAGGATAGATCTGCTTTGAAACTTTAAGTAACATCTCTGCTTGGCACCTTGGGGTAGTGTGAAGAGAGCGATCATTAAGGGAATTGCTCTCCCAAGGTGGTCCTCAGTTCCTTTGGTTATGGGAGGCAAGGAGGCACTTCAGGCTTTGGTAGATGGAAAGTCTGATAAGGATGCTGAGGATCTGACACTTCAGGGAGAGAACTTAAGTCTTTCCTCTTGCATCTCGCCTTTAGAATGAGGTACCTCAATGGTTCTTTCAATCTTCCTGACAATCCTCTGGAGGTCCGAACAGGTCTTGTTTAGTTGACTGGGAGAAATGGGATGAACTCTTGGGCTCTCACCTCACCTCTTCGTCAGGAAAGACACAGGAATGATCTGTTTTGGTCTTAATTCATTGCTGGAAGGTCGGTCTTGTGTTTCCAACTCCCAATCAAGTGAGATGATTTGAAGGTGAGGATTGTTGCTGTATGAATAAACAGCCTCCAGAGTCTTTCTCTCCATGTGGATGGAAAAATGGAAAGCCATCAACGTTTCGGAAAGAGCAGCGTGGAAGGGTGGTCCTGACCAGGTTCTCTGAACACATACATCCAGCAGAGATGAGAGCATGCTCGGCAACAATACTAGCAATCGTGAACCACCGTGTATGTCTTCTTTCACCACACCAAAAGAAATCCTGCGATTGCATCAGACATGTTTAAAGCAGGCCACTCTAGGCAGAGTTGTTTTGAAGACCGTGGTTCTTGAGTAACCGGCTCATTGTAATCCAGTTCATATTTGAACGGTCATGTCTGATTGCAGATGGGGTGAATAACCCTTAGAGTACACAAGCAATTGCCTGTAAGCGGTTAGACCCATTAACTCATGCTGGTACCATGTCATGTAACTGTGCCTGCGGTGCTGCTTCTGGTGGTGCTCCCGGTACATCAAGAGAGATGTCGTAAGTCATCTGAGGCCAGACCAGCTGCCACTAACCATGGACGAACAGGTCCCTGTTGACTGTTTGGTTCAGGCTCTAAGAGAAATCGTAATCTTTGTGTACAGAAGCTCGTACCTGAGTATTTGTAAGGTTAAAACAAATCCAAATGTCTCTAAGGATTGAATTAGAAAACTCTCATTTGTTTCCATGTTGCAAAAGTCACTTTTCTTGTCTTAGAGCTTTTCTTCATGCTATGGTCGGTTTTGCGTCCTAAAAATTGGCTGTTGTACCTGCTCTTGTGTTTTCCCAGTGGTTTCTCTAGCAACACTATGCCCAAATTAGCAACCTATGAGTTTGCACTTGGAGGCAGGAGAAATGAGAGTGCTCATCTCTGCTGAATGGGGTGGAGTTACTAGTGCTAATCTTGTGGAATGTTTTCCTATACGTGCCTCTGCCTAAGTATTTTACAAAAATAAGTATCTTCTTACAGTGACCCTCTTTAAAAGTTCATTGCCAAATGCTGTCAGGTCATGAGGTGCTTGCTATATGCGTGTCCTGCAACGCAGATGGGACGCGGTGAAAAGTTTGTGTTGATAAAACCCAATTTGATCAGTCAGGTAAGTCAGATGCGCTTCCTACGATGTGTGTAGTGATGACCAGCATGATGATTTCTGAAGATTGCTTCTGCAGAGTCCACCCCTGCAAGATGTTAGGTGTATTCGTGGGCATCGTGGGCGTGAGTCCAACTTACTGGAACAGTCTCATATGGATAGCAGGAGAGAGGACTTGTGCGCTACCCTACTTCTCTTCAGGTTGCTCCAATGCCTTAGGCATTGTGCGAACCTTCCTCTTTTGGTTCTGGGTCTCGATGGAGGTATTTTTTCATCTGCTTCCATATCTGCTCCCTATATCTATATGCTGACTCTCGTTCTTACACTGTAGGTCTTTGGACCATCTTTTGTCCTGTTTGCCCAGCCTCATGCTGTGCTAGCCAGGCCCACGGCCAGGGCTTGTGGGAATCACTACGATACAGTTAAATATTGATAATAATCACCTGGCAAGCTGTTACACTTGTCTGGAAAGGGCTGGGTAGTATGTGCATGTGCAACAAGTCTGTACATCTTTTGAACTGATAAAAAATCAAGGTTGTTGGCAATCCAGCCTGCAGTAAATTAACACCTTGCTTAAATAGTTAGCTGACAACTTGAAGTGGGGGGTGGCATTTTAATAGTTAAGCTGGTTTTCTCTGTCTTCACATGCCCTGTCCAGCATCTCACCTTATTCAAATAACCTAATTGCTATCCAGTCTTTCAACAGCACATCATCTTAGCACCTTGCTGCCAAGACAGTTATTCACCTAAAGGCCTCATTATGTTTTGCCAGTATATCGGGGACCAAAAATAACTTGACAATATGTGCTCGATACCCAGGTCTCTAAATGACAAACAAATAATGGGTGAAGCAAACCCTAAGCACAGTGCAGCTGAGACAGACCACTGTGTGCAGAGCCCTTAACGATAACAGGCACCGCTCCGCCTGGTTCATGTCAGAGCAAATCTTTAAGCAGCAGATAATGCTGAGCCGCGAGGGTGACAGCTTGGGAAACAGCGTGCTGGTTATGGCAGCCAGTAAGGAGGGTCTCTTCGGCAGTCTGTGACAGGTTGCTGTCATTTTCCTGCAGGTAAATGGCTGATGTCGGAGAACAAAGCTTAACAATAGTGTTAAAAAAAACCAACAACAACAACAAACAAAAAAAACACAACAAAACCCAACCAACTAAAAAAGACCAAATCGCACACATATTGTCTTCCAAGAGGGTTTATGGGCAGGCCAGGAAATGATCCATCTTCCCCTTTTAATCTGATATTATAATTAATTTAAAGTTGATTGCTATGAGTGGCTGTGCATACTTAAAAATTAGATTAGCCAGTAAATTGTCTCTAATGGTGGTTTTTATTGCTCTAGTAGTTTACACAAAAGCAATGAATGTGCTTTTCTTTGGAGCATATTAATGCACCCTGGGAAGGCCGGAATGGCCTGCATCATGGATCCCCAAAAGTAAGACAGGCGCCTTTGTCGTGGTCATCGTCCTCCAGCCTGGCTGGGGGTGTCTGGCTGCGGTGGCAGGCAGCCAGCACACCCTGGCAGTGGCTGCCCAACCAGCAGCCTTCCGCCGTGGGGACCGGGTCCCACATCCTGGTGGGTGCCGCGGTGGGTTGGGCGCTGCCTTTCCCGGCGCGGCCTCCGCAGCGCTTCCCAGCACCCACCCGGAATCGCGTGCGGGCAAACCCCAAATCTTCGGAGGCTCCTGCAGCTTAGTGCTCCTGTGTGTCCGCAGCGTGCAGCTGCACGCAGGAGAGCACACTGGAGACCTTTAGTGTGTTCCTGTGTATTAGATTATATTACTTATCCTATGCGACTTAGTGTATGTGATAAAATAGAGCAGATGCATTAAGAATCACAGAACCATAGAATGGTTAGAGTTGGAAGGGACCTTGAAGACCATCTAGTTCCAACCCCCCTGCCATGGGCAGGGACACCTCCCACTAGACCAGGTTGCTCAAAGCCCCGTCCAACCTGGCCTTGAACACCTCCAGGGATGGGGCATCCAAAGCTTCCCTGGGCAACCTGGGCCCGGGACTCACCACCCTCAGAGTAAAGAATTTCTTCCTAATATCCAATCTAAATCTGCCTTCTGTCACTTTAAATCTGTTCCCCCTTGTTCTATCACTCCCCTCCCTGATCCAGAGTCCCTCCCCAGCTTTCCTGGAGCCCCTTTAGGGACTGGAAGGGGCTCTAAGGTCTCCCTGGAGCCTTCTCTTCTCCAGGCTGAACAACCCCAACTCTCTCAGCCTGTCCTCACAGCAGAGGGGCTCCAGCCGTTGGATCATCTTCCTGGCCTCCTCTGGACCTGCTCCAACAGCTCCATGCCCTTCTTACGTTGGGTGTGACAGATGCCGTAACTTGAAATTTCTTGGAATTGCTCCCTTTCTTAACGCTAAGGTTATCTTTTCCGTGCAAGCGAGTGAGTAGCAAATCAGGATTTTCAGCCACATCATGCCACATGCACACACACAGGTTGCACTAACAGCTGAGCATGGGAATTAGGATTTTCCTGCTAAAATGCTTGTGCTTGCTTTTTAGCCATAGTCCATGTTAGTAAGTAGATAGTGGGGCAGAGGAAGACGCAGTGTTACAATGAAAGTGGTTCAAAAAGATGCTGAGCGGGAACGTTTGTTTTTTTGGCAAAGCATCTGTAGCATTTTTCTGCAACTGCTGCTCCTAGCAGTTAAAACTAGGAGTGGCCAAAAAATTTCAGGCAGACAGTTAAGGAAACTTCAAAGCTTAAAAAAAGATGAGCCTAATTTGTAGGTAAAAGTTTGCTTTCATAATTAGCATGTCCTTGCTGTTAATTCTAGCAAATGTATATGGATGAAGTAATTTGCCAATGCAAACACATACAGGAGGCAAGGAATATGGGTCCGTCTTTGAGCTGATTCTTCAGGAGATGATGAACAGACTTTAGCAGTTCTCATTTGGAAATTCAGTTTTTGCTTGCTTTCCTTTTGCTAACTGTCAAATGCGAGCGCTGCTTAAAATCCATAGTTCGTCACTGGGCCTTCGTTTTCTCTCTGCAACTTAAACTTTGTCCTTTGTAGATAGAGTGAATATATTCTGTTAGGCTATGTTTTTAATACATAAAAAGCACGCAGATAACTTGCCCTGACAGGCAGAAAGTAAATGATTTCCCTAGATCTCAGGCAGTTTAGACTTTTTTTGAAAAAGAAAGAAATTGCTTGTACTCTATTTACCTTTTCCCTTGAGGAGTAAACGTGAGGTGTAGGCATCGCATGCTTTTTAACATGGTGTGTTCGAGTTTTCTATTCATCGCAGCAACACGTAGCCCAGACGTGAATTTCCCGAAGGCGATTTGGTGGTGCAGCGTGCCGAACCTTGCCTCGTCAACAGGAACATTCCTGTGATTTTATTCAATACCAAGCGTCGTGCGAAACGGGAGCTTCATGGAGTAATAATTCATGTTGTGTTGTGAAGATTAGGGACAAATAGCAGCAGGATCTGAGCTGCTTATATTTAAGTATAAAACTGTAAAGCTAGAAGCAACATGACAATAGCTCAGGAAATGCAGTGTATCGTACATATGAACTGGAGCAGGCGAGATTTGGGACAAAAAGTCTGCAGAAGTGAATTTGTTTGAGACGTCCTGCAGCCTTTTGATCCAAAAGATGTTGATAAGAAAAACTAAGGCAAAGTAGCGACCAAGGTACTTGAAGTGTTCAAAGAGCAATGCAGATAAATGGTCACTGTCAAATTATAGGGAAAATTCTTCAATCCTTGACTGAGTACTCCCGGAGTTAGGGGTTTTGGGGGTTATTTTGTCTCCCAGACTACCAGGGGAATGCTGTTTAATGCAGTTTATGTCGTTTCTCTGTATGAACCCGCCCAGCGTGAACTGGCACGAGCCTGAGGACACTGTGGGCTGGTTGCAGTGGCGTATTTGACTCTGCTTAAACGTGTGCTTAACTGAGTTAAAACCTTAACTGACTGAGCTGTGCGCGTGTGAGACTGTGGTTCTGTGCCACCTCTCACTGCTTTAATGCTCTTATATTCCTTTTTTTAATTAACGCTGTACAATGAACGCCACTGCTGCTAGTCCCTTCGAGCAGCTGAAATGAGGGCAGATGGTCTGGGTGTGACACAGGCAGAAAAGTTGATGGGGACAAAGATCTGCTTCCAGCTTCGCTACTGTAGTTTTGAGGAACGTGATTGAAATGAGTTTACGTGGCTTTGTGGAGGCGGAGACGTGCTCAGAGTCCTACGGTAAAATTTCAGATCCCACTTTCTCATATATGAAAAGAATTCTAGATTTGGGCATTCCTTGCACAGTGGCGGTTAGTTTTTAGGACAAAAGGTTTTACAGTTACACACCGTTAAAATCCTGTTACTTAAAAGGTAAACCAAAATTACACAGCCTCTGTTTTTTTCCTAAGCATTTGCAGGAATGCAGTTTCAAGTACGTATATCTATGTATGTTTTTAATAATACTCTGTCGTTTGACATGATGTCTTGCCAAAAATGAAATCATTAATGAACTCCACAGGGTATTTATGCAGATCCAAAGCTGCTCATTACATCTATTTTTAAGTACATTGCTGCGCTGATGGCGAGGGGAATTTGTTGAAACCTGTAGCATAAAACTTGTATTTTTGTTTGCTAACACTTGCAAAAGATTACAAATGTGATCCGAGGCCCTTTGGAGTCAAGGGGACTAATAGGATCATTAGCGTAGGAATTAGTACATATTTTTCTAATAGAATACTCTTACAGGGCGCTTTGGGAAAAACTGCCTTCCCTCCTTCCCAATCCGCTCCTGCGGGGGGAGCGCACACGTGGGGGTTTCTTCCCAAGCGGGGCTTTTCCAGAGCCTGAAAACTTGGCCTTTTTGGTGTCCTTGAAGCCTGAACGTCCCCAAAGTCCGTCACTGTGTAATTTTAAAAGGTGTAGTCTAAGAACTCCTCCTCGTTCTTAGAGCCAGTTTTCTGGACGACTACTGTTGTATGCCAAAGGTGCATTTTTGAAAAATGCCCGTGCTGGGTATTCCCCAGAAAAGCTGTTTTCGGAGGCCCCTGGTGCGGGTACTGGGGCGCTCTGCTCCCTGGGGAGGTGCCCAGCAGCCGCCGGGTTACAGACTTACAAACTTAACCCTTATGGCAACTGAAACGAAGGGGCATCAGAGCCAAATGCCAGCCTGGTTTTTCGTACAACAAGGTGGAAAGAGTCTCCTGCCGCAGCGGGTTTATGGATGTGAAAAAAATTAATGTTGTACGCGTCTGCAGAAGTAAAAGAGAGTTTCAGTTTGCTGCTGGTGTTGGGTTCTCTGCAGGTATTTAATGGGTTTTGCTGAGACGTGCTCCTGATGGTAGAATGGTTCTGGAGCTGACAGACTTTGCTCAAGGCAAATTCTTTTCATTAAAAAAGGATTTAACTAATTAGACCTGACTGTCGACTGACAGGTTAATTGATAAGGGAAGTGGGCCCAGTAACCCAGAGGTGAGATTATATTGTGACTTTAAATCTTTATAGTCTCTGATAAAACTTAGTCTTCCACTGGAATGTCAGAAGAATCATGCTGGCTTTTTTACAAGGCATAGTGCCTGAAAAGATTTGCCGAAAGGCTGCGGTTTTCCTAAAATTTGTTTTTCAAAGTAAAGATCTGATCCGGCAAATGTATTCCGAGAGCAGGCTCATTGAAGCTCATTCAGTGAAAGCTTTGCACATTCATACGCTTGGGCTCACGCATCGTTCAGTTGGAGTTGCCAAGCAGTTTATGTGTAAATTCTTTATTTCTTTAATTAGCTAGAATAAAACTTAATGCATCTTCTTTTTAACTGTTGAAATAAGTAATCAGTCATCCAATAAATATTAGTTCTGGAAACACTATTTTCTTATTATTTGCTTTCTAAAATGGAAATGAGCTTGGGAATGTGTTTAGTGGTTGACAGGAAGGGAACGGGGATACTGGAGCCCAGCTGAGTCTGCGCTGGGAGCTGCGGACAGGTCTGGGCTCAGATGAAATGCCTTTTCCACATACGCCTGGCGATCATGTAGTAGTTTTTCTTTCAGCCATGTGGAAACCATACTTTATAGGGTCAAAAGATAATAATGAAAAGGCAAGTAATTGTGACAGGGTCTGGAAAAATGAAACTGGAAAACTGTCTTGACCTCCGCCCAGGTCCACTAAAGCTGTAGGAAAAGACTTGGGGGGGTGTGAAAGCCACTCATCTGTGTTTAAGCTTTCTGGTTTTTCCAGGTTATTCCTTAGATCTGGACATTAACCTCACTTATTTTCATGTGTCCAGATAACATGTAGGCACAAGAGAGGCTGGCTGGCAGTGTGAACATCGGCTTTTGTGTTAGGCAAGAGAGGTCGGAGCAGTGTCAGATCACGTGAAGGAATTCAGGAAAGGTACTGGGCAAAAAGGTCTCTTGTGCTGCTGTAAAAATCTGAGTATAGTTTAAACCTGGCTTTTGGCAGTCTTTCTAAAGAAAATCACTAGTATAAACAAACATGTTTCCTGGTAAGCTGAGAGCAGCATACCATTCATCGATTTCAAGGGAAGAAATTTCAGCTGTTATAAATGAGGTAATTTACACTTGCTACTAATAACTGTAACTATAAGTTTTGGGGGGTGAGTCCTAAGGATTTATATTAAGGGTTGTTTTCGTTGGCATACTAATTAATACCTCACTGTAGGAGCTGAGGCATTTCTGTTACAGTCCTTTCCTCATGGATAGAATTAGATGCATGGATTGCATATATCAGTATAATCAACCCTGCTAAGATGTCAAAACATAGGAAGTCAATCCTATCATAAAGTCTAAACCCATCTTAGTCTCCTTTTCCTCCCCCCCCGCCCTGGCCCACACTCCATCTAAAATAAATAACTGAAAATAACTGAATGAATATAATCCATTTCTCCAAAGGAAGAAAAATAATTGCCTCCAGACTTCTACCTTACCTGCCAAATTGCATCCTGATGTGAATTGCAATAGACAAATTATAATCTTTTGAGACAAGGAAAGAAATGATGGAGTCTGTAAGTGACCCTTCCCTGGTAGGCACAGGCAAAAATGAAACTAAACTTGGCAAGTGATTTGCACTCACATCAGGGAAGAGTTGGTCCCCAGGTCATCCTTGAAAGGCATTGACTTAGGAGTGAGAGGAAAATAGCTTGCAACCCACGCTGATGGCCTGGGGTCGGACAGAAGACAGCAGTCTGGAGTGCTATCAGCGTTACGCAGACCACGAGCTGTATATTCTGCCACCGAAGATAAAAACAAAACCAAACCAAACAACCAGAACAAAACAACGACAATAAAAAGCACAGAGGAGGAAGGAGATCTAACCAGGGAGTTTCGTGTTTGCAGGGTTGGTCTTCCAAAGGCTTTTTACAAACGATGGAGCCGGCAGGGATGGCCACACGAGGAAGATCTCAGGATCTGTCTTCAAGGAGTTCAGTATTTCCAGTTGTGCCCCGGCACAGGGACGTTCCTTTGTTGAGCCCTGCTCAGGCTGGAGTTTTTGTAAGCTGTTTCAGGCTGCTCGTGGTTATTGAAGAGTGCCATGATGCAGTTAAGTAGGAACAGCCAGTCCGTGTGCTATGTCTTGGTTTACTTTGTAATCCAGTACTTTGCGTAAATGTAAAGCAATTTCAGGACATGCCGTTGTTGTGTTACATAGGTATCAAATCGCTGTGTGTGTTTTGAAATTGCAGGGAGTAGGCAGACGGTTACTTTGGCAAAGATAGATTTCCATAATGTCTTTCAGACTTGGCTGTGGCTTTTACCCTGTTTTTAGTATTGGAGTGACGTCTCTGGGACGCAGGGCACTGCAGTGCTCAGGGACGGGGGCAGCTGGAGGTGTCAGCTTGCAAGAGGTCCTTTACGAGGAGGTGAGAACAGCAATGCTGAATGATACTGAGGGTGAAGGTTTATTTTGGACTCCAGAAGATGCCAGTGAAGAAACAAAACTTCATTTTCAGATGGGAAAGTGTTTTGTGAAAACTGTCTCTGCAGACCCCACTCAAAGCCCTACTTTGTCTGCACCCAAGTAACCTGAACCATTGTCTAAAAAGCCCGATGCTGTAAGATCTAAGAATAGATACAAACTCTCAAAGAAACGACAGTGCCCAGTGTGGCATCAGCTATGTGGGAAAAAACCTTCAAAATATTGTAATTCCCCTGTAGAAAGGATCCTGGTGTTAAGCCAAAATGGCTCAATGAATGTAGTAATTTCTGCAGCACCTGCACTGCATGGTGGGGTTGATTTCTTCAAGACACATGTAAAAACTAAAATGAAAGATTTTCTTTCTTATTTTAAACCACATACGTTCTTACTTGACCTATTTAGAGGTATATGGATATGCACACTTACACATGCTGCAGTTTTCTGGCCCTTGCAATACTGTGATTAAGTCTGATTTTTTGTGGAGTGTTGTCCAAAGTGACGTCCTACCCTCTTGCAGAGAAGGTTGCAGAACAATCTTAGAACCTTTGTTGAAACTCAAAAACTCTCTGGTATTTTACCGGGTTACTTAATACTGTTACTACCTTTGCACATGGAGGTCCGTTTGGGTGCATCCTCAAAACGTACATCCAAAATACTTGCTATCAAAAGGCTTTAACTCTCGCTCGGTTTCGGGAGGTGTAGGTAGGTTGACAGATCTCCCACTAGTTGAAGCTGAAAGCCAGAAGCCAAGCTAAGAGCTTTTTACCCAAGCCGAGTTATCTAATAACTGATCTTGAACTTTGTATTGTGGTTGGTTGTGAGGATGGTGCTACCATTGGAGACGATGCCGGATAGAGGAATTAAGACTGGAAAAATAAAGGAGGGAGTGAATCCTCCCAGCCTGGGTTATGAGTAGCAGGAGCCAATACAAAAAGGAGGAGACGTAAGGTTGTGTCCCACTGTAAAATGGGTGTGCTGATCTGGTGAAAAACACCACCCCCTGTATGCCTGACAGATTCTGGAATAGTTGTGATTAGATTTTTAACCTCAGGAATATTAAATGTCGTTTGGTAAACTTGCTCTAGAAGATGATAGCAGTACTGTGAGCATTTTCTGAGGGGAACGTGAGCTGTAGAGGTTTATTAATAGGATGTAAAACAATTATTTGTTTGTGTGCTTTCCCCCCTCAGGAATCTTTTCCTTTATGTTTTCTAAATAATACAAGACATCCTTGGCAGCAGAATCCCCACAGTTGTTAATGTCAGATTGTTATCAGATTTGGCAGTGATTGTTTTCTAATAATATGTGTTTTTCCCTTGCTGCCCATGTAAGAGTGACAGTTTGCTGAAACTCAATGCAAGATTAAAAAAAAAAAGGTCAGCACTTGCCATTTCATCCCTGAAAACAAATGATCTAGTTAGCGCAGATTTTTTTTTTTTATTATTGTTTATCTCTCTTTTAGTTATCTAAGAAAAGGATTTCCAAGAAGCAGATGAGAAGTAGGATTGGAAATCCTCCTGCTTTTTAGCTCCTGTTTAGACCCTCTTCATGTTTGGGCTTGAATAATAACTTTCCTACACTCCCAACAGAAGAGCTGATGAAACTCATTTCAGTTTTGGTCTTATTTGTAAGATTTGTCTAGTTGTTTTAATGTAATGAGCTTCCCAACAGACTAGTTAAGTGATTGGTATCTTCTCTGAGATCAGAGTGGGAAACAGAGGCCCACAAATGGAGAATGCCTGGTGCAAGGTCTCAGAAGCCGGCTTGTGCCAGGATTCATTTTGCCAGCTCTTACGTCGTTCCCGGGGCTGCCCATTGCTTGCCCGGAGCCTCGTGCAGAGGCTATGGGCCAAGGAGACCTGAATCCTCCTCCTCCTCCTCCGGGAAGGCTTCGGCAAGGCTCAGAACAGGGTCCATGATTCTGATTTTTCTCATTTCCCACTGCTGCGGTGAGTTTGTGTGTCCACTGCGCTGACCCAAATCAGTGCAATACTAAAAGCCTTGCTGGCTGGCCACGCTGGTTGCTCAGACGCTGACCTGTCCAAGGGGCCGGCAAGAAATGATTCTCTCTTGCATCTTCAGCCAAGTGGCAGTGAAAATGCAGCAGCTGTCAGGATCCTCAGCCGAACCACCAACTTTGTTCTGCACCAGCCTGTTTCCTAAACAAAGCTCTGATTACGGAATATTATCCATCTCCCCGAGGAGCCCCGGCTACTCCCCAGCTGCTGTCTTCCTCCAGGAGCAAACACGGACTGAGTCTGATCCTGGGGCGGGATTAACAACCTGTGATGGGTCACAGCAGAGAAGAAAGGGCAGCATTTAAAGCTCCTCTCATCTGTTATGGCAACAAAACCCAACAGAAGAAGTAGCCGATTACCAAACACAACGCAACCTCTTTCAGAAAGGGATTAAGTAGCTGAATGCACTTTTTTAGACTGAAAGTGATACGGTGTTAAATATAACCCTTTTAGACTATTTCTTCCTGGGGATTATTTTGGAAAAGGACTGTGACCCTGGATCAGCGAGCATCCCTTGATGCTGAAAGTATTAACTAGGAACGAGAACATTAAGCGAGCACAAGCTACTGTGAGTTATTTTTTGCCTTATCAGTCGTCATCTCAAGATTACTCGCAAGATCCTCTCATCTATGTGATATTCTTAGCTGGAAGATTAGCTCTTGTTAAATTTCTAGAGCGATTTTAGTCTTATTAATGAGAACGCTAGGAAGTGTGTACTTTATTTTAATTGACTATGTTAAAATTTGAGATCTAGAAGACAGTTTATTCTTTTTAAAAAAGAAGAAAGATTGATTTAGTAAAAGTATGTATGTTTTGGTGAGCACATGGGGTGTTTAGCGAAGTGGAGGCTGATAGCCCAACCCTGACTCCCAGCCTTAGTGATGTCTGACTGCGGGCTGGGGTGGGGAAGGGCTGGCATCAGGTTACAGAAGAATCCCTTGAAGATTTAATTTCAAGAAAATAGCATAGGTGGAGAAAGTATATTTTTCTTCCTGTCATTTTCTTTGCTGTGTTTTTTTTGTATCAAATAGTGTATCAAATAATACCGAATTATTACACTTACCTGGGTGAAATACCCCCCTCTGAATAGTTCTCACTTGAACAAGCTGCTCTGTTGTTGTTCCTAATACCAAAATTGCAATTCTGGAAAAATATCCAGGTTTATTTTGGGGGTAGAAATATTAAAACTTTCCCCCCACTTCCCTTCAGACTCTTTTTCTGTGAGAGCTGCTGAGATCTCACCCTTTTGTTAATACCACAAAGTTCCCACCACTCTTTGGGAATATAGTAAATTCTAGAAGACGCTATAATAAGCAAACCTGGAGCAGAATGCAGTGGTTTTAGTGTTAAATCAGAAAGCATCCCTAACCTGTTACGCTTAAGTATTATATTGTATTCAGAGTTGAAGTGCTTGCATATGCCTTCATGGAGTTGCCATGGGCTGGCATCGGCTTGGGGAAACGGTGGTGTTGGTCGCATCCCTGTAGGAACCTCAGCGTCTGTATGGCAGGAGGGCTGAGGCTTTTTTGGATGGGAGGAGGAGGAGGAGAGCTCTTTAGGTTGCACGCAGTTGTATGCTGACCTAGCCTCAGTCCACATCAGCTGCTGTAGCTTGCCCAGTGTGACCTTGAAATTGGAATGGGGGAAGAGTAGTGTCGGAAGTGATGCCTGTTTCAAGCAATGTGTTTTAACTCAGCAAATGTGGCTAACTCCACTGTATCTGCCCTACTTGAGTAAATTTACCCAGTAATACAAAGTGAAGAAAAGAGCATCTTCCCAGTGAAGCAGGAGGAGACGCTGCCTCTCTGCCGCGGTGCTTGACTCTGTGAGTGACCACTTGAACCTTGCAGGCAGCAGTGGAGAGCGCCTGCGACTGCGTCTCTGTCTGCCGGGGGAGAATGCCGGCAGGGTTTCCGATACCCGTTAGGATTGTAATCCACATTTGGAGTAGTCCTAAGCTGTGAACCAAGACCTGTCATGCTGCGGGATGTACGAACACAGCAGGGCAGATGTTTCCATTGCTGCCTTTGTGCAAAGGCACTGCGGACTAGAAAAAAGGTAGAGGAACCACAAAAGGTTTAAAGTAGAGAGAGACGTACAGATATCTCCAGTTTTAGTCTAATGGCAAAACATCTGTTTATATGAAATAAGTAGAACGGCTCCAATTATGAGGTTTTTGATCAGCCAAGATGCGATCACTCTGTGGATAAAAGACATGTTGAAATGAAAGCATTACCTGGGATACTAACTTGTTATTTATACTGAGAAACATATTATGGTTGTTACTGCAGAACATTGGGCGTTTTCATTGAAATCTGGCTTGGTTAAAGCGTGCTGTTATTTGTGCCAAGTGACACCAGCTTGATACTAATAATTCAGCGAGTGGTACTTTCACTTTTGAGTCAGTATTTAATCCATACTCACTCACCTGTTACGTTGGGGGATCCTTTGGAGATGTACAGCCCATTGTGTGGGTAGTCTAACACTGGGAACGATAAAAGACTCAGATGTGAAGTGGACCCTCTTCGCGCACTGTGGTCGTATGAAAGTGAACGTTTCCAAAGTCATTTTTCAAAGGTGGCATGCCAGGAGCTTGGATAAGCATAAAGCGCAGCGTTTACTGTCCTTTAAGTATTCGCTGGTAGCTGCTAGCTCTAGCGGCTGGTTCCAGACGAGGTGTGGATATGTTGCCTACTTCGCCTCCCCCTGTAGTTTCAAGCAGGTGATGCTTTGAATGGAGAAAACCTGCAGTGATTCACCCAGGAAATGGTTGCACTTAACTGATGTCTGCAGTACGTTTGCCACATAGGTACGTTATTTCTTTCTTTCGTGAGTTTATGGTTACTTAAACAGCTTAAAGTTCGTTCAAAATATTATTTCATATGATTTTGAAAAGCGACTTTTTGCTGTGAAAACCTGTAAAATGCAGAGGATAATGTTACCTGCTGAGTGCGTAGCCCTGGAAGGAATCAGTGTCTCAGCTGCTTTACTGTTACATCTTCTGCATCATTAGCGGAGCTCAACAACAGACTCTTGTCTGCTATTAGAGAGGCCCTTGCCACTATTAAGAAAAACTGAATTACCATGGAGTAGTAATAAGATGCAACATTACTGCCTTTCATGATTTTATCAGGAGTCTCATGATTTTTTTTTAATTTTTTTTTTTTTAATCTTAGATCCTGAAGTATAATGTCATTATGTGAAAGGCACTCCCTTTCATGAGGCTAAATAATGAAATGCAAATAAAGAAAACCCTGAATATACCTACCACAGTTTTTAAAGCAGTTTCATAGGAGGGAGGCATAGGCTTGTGGTGGTTTTGTATACTTGAAATTGGAAATATTACAAAGTTTGGTCAGGCTGTAAGAAGCAGTGAAGCATCTCACATAGGCACGGCTTTATACCCTGTGCATATTTGCCATTCGTTAAGCGGAGTCCCTGTGTCCCGGCTAGCATCTTCTGTGTCCTACACGTCTGGGACTGTGTGTGTGTTGCTGCTGTGGCCGCGGCTGGTTTGCAGAGGCTGTTCCTTCTCCCAAAGCCTGGTCGCTCCTGCAGCCCAGCAGGTCCCGGGCTGCCTCACCAATGTCACCTGGGGAACCAGCTGGGAATAGCAATCGTATTTTGGCCACCGGCACAGCTTCCACTGGCACAGCTTCCACTGGCACAGCTGCTCCCCGGTAGCTTTTTCTAGCATGTCCCAAACACAGCCAGCTGTAGAAGCAAAGGTGTGCTCATGCCCATGTACCTGCGTCTGCGCTGCGGGTCTGCCGGCACGGCTCCAGCCCCTGGCAGAGGCTGCTGTCCCCCGTCCCCTCTGCTGGAGGCTGCGCCCGGGGTGGCAGGCATGGCTGGTGATCTACACGAGCACATCAGGTTTGAACTGAAGCAACTGAGGAGCTGGCGTACGTCCCCTCGTGCCGTCGCACCTTCTAACCAGTGCCTCCCTCAGAAAGGGACGGAGTACGCACCAAGGTAGCGTTCACAGCTACAGGACACTTGGTATCTCCAGCGTCATGAAAACATTTCCAGGCATCTTTGCATGCTGTAGGTATGCTGACGTGCATTAGTAGTATTTCCTTGATCTGTGTTTCAGTGCTTAGTCGTGGAGAGCAAGGGAGGTGAATCTTTCTCCCTGAACGCCGGCGGGGAAGCAGGATTGCAGTGCATTCTCTGTCACTAGAGGAGGCCAGCAGTCCTCCTTCGCTGGCTCTTAGCCTGGAAAGAGAGACCCGTACAACACAACAAGGCGATCAAAGTTTGTTCATTCCCCTTCCTTGTCGTCCGTGGTTGAATATGGATTATCCGTTACAGACAGCTGTTTTGGGAAGAAACGATGTTGAGTTCAAGTAATCAAATTCTGCCAGGGATTGCACCAAGTTGTTACTACAGTTGTTGTATAAACGAAGTGGAAGATTTTAATACTACTACTGTGCAGAAAGCCCTGCATTTTTCCCCATTCAGACCAACAGTAATACTGCCAGAAACGACTTCACTGCAGCTGCTAGCAGTAATGCTAAACTTATGCGATGTATATCGTATTAAATCTGGAGCGCTGGGAGCGGAGTAACCACACAAATCATTCCCCCCTGAAGGTTTTGGGTTGCATTGGCAGCCCAGTTGGTAAGTGCCGAGATAAAAGGCCTGCCTAGAGCAGCCCGTGTTAACCAAGCCATCCGTGTGAAATGCATCCACCTATTAAGTAAATCTAGCAGCTCCTTGGCTTTGAACAGGAGCACTTTTTTTTCTTTGTGGTTTCTTTAGATAATTTCAAGCTCAAATGTAACTGCTCCAATGCAGTGTCTTCTGGGCAAAGGTGGTTATAAAATTGTGGTGGAAAACATTGGCTTGTAACTATTGGGAAAACTTGTCTTTGCAGCGCTGTATGCATCGGCTGTGTGACAGTAGCAAACGTCCTGGAGAATGCTGCTGTGTCTTCACTAAAAGAAGTTGAGCAGCGAGGTGGCAAACTCAATTGTGAAAGCACAATTATTTGGGTTATTGAAGATGAGAAAAAACAACATTAAGCACCAGAGTGGGATGGCAAAGCCGCTGAGTAGACCGAGCAACAGCAGACGAGGTTATGCGTTAACAACTGCAAGATCGGGGCTACTGGAAGAATGAACCGTTCAGAAACAGCCCCGACCTCTAAATTAACTGAGATGATTCAGGGAAATGACCTGCGGGCAGCTCAATAGATACTTTTGTTCGTTGCACTGAAACAATTCAAAAAGATGTAAATAATTAAAGGCTGAATAAAATCTGAGAGACTGGAATAGAAAACATTGCTGTTGTTTAAAGCAGTTGCTGAAGGCAGCCTTTGAAGGACATGCTGTTTTCATTGCGCTCTATCCCCCAAAAGACAGAGCTGAAGTAAGGGTTTGTAGGTGGCCAGTGGAGATGCTTACACATAAGGGAAGGCCATGGTATGAGAACAGGCTGGAGGGACTGGAATCACAGAATCACTGGGGTTGGAAGGGACCTCCGGAGACCATCTAGTCCAACCCCCCTGCCAGACCAGGGTCGCCTGGAGCAGGTAACTGCGGAACTAGGTGTGGAGGAAATAGCAAGGCCATCAGAGTTACTAAGGTTAATGGTAGAAGCAATAGCTGAAGTAATCCTTCTCCTTCCTACATCGTATGAGCCCAGGGCACGTGTGGGACAATCCATTTGGGGCTGGTCAGGTTCTCACCAGACAATGTGCAATTGAGTTGGGGAGCCCACTGGTGCAAAATGGCTGGGGAAGCGTGGCCGTGGAGCAGGGGAGGCTGGCTAGAAAACCGTGGGGAAAAGGAGGGAGGTAGATACCTTAGCACTTACTTTTTTCTACACTGAGACATATCCAAAACCCACAAGAGTATCGTTGCTGTGCCAGCCCTAGGGATGTCCCATGGGGTGGGAGATCCCGTCCAAACGCCTGCTCTGGGAAGGGGCTTGAGGCACCTTTGGGCTTCATTTTCCTTTACGTTCACCCGCACACTGTGTCCTGATGTGCCCCGGTGAGATCTGTGGTGCCAACACTGCCGTAGGAGTGTCTGGAAGTAAAATGAGACCCTTGTGAACAGTCGATTTTTATCTTCTTCCCACCAGTGGCTCTGTGGCCCAGTCTTGATTTTCCCGTGCTCTGTCTCTGTGGAACAACATAATCACCCTATTTCCAAGCAATTTATTTTTTTCTCAGTTGTTTTTTTTTTTTTTTTTTGTCCAACAAAAATAGACTTTCACTCGGTACTTTGTAGAATCATTTAATGTTTGGTTTTAATCTGTTGTGTGATTAAAATAGATTAATGTTGTAGTAACATAAAAACCCTCGAGGGGTTTTGTTCTCTTTGTAAATATTCTCTAGGATCTCTTCTGTCTTCTAAACTGTGTGTAGGGAGAGTATTTAATGGGACCTGGGGAGGAAAGAGCCGCATTTTAGACTTAATATAAGAATTTAATTTTTAATAGGTTTCATTTGGGGGTAGAGTATTCATATTGGAGTGGAAATTAAAGTGTCTAAATGCTTTGTGTGTAAGCTGTTGGAAAGTCTATTAAGTGAAGTGTGGGTAAAAGCCTTTCTTTTTTTATCTGATCTTAAAAATATGAAGTTATAGAAGCTACTGATTGATATCATTCACTGATATTTAACCTGGTTTTGCAAACTTACCTTTGACTTTTCTGGAGGTGATACAGAGAAGTTTACTCCGCAGAGAGCGGAGTGACTTTCCCTCCTCTGGCAGATCTCGTTTGTCCCTGCGTGGATCTCTGGAGGGCTGTGCAGAGTGTGGGAAGTTATTACAGGAATTAATTCACTTAGAGCGTGTTGCTGGCCATATGGACAAGTGAGGAGTGGTTAACCGAGCTGCGTGTGCCGCAGTGGGCTTTATTCACGTTCAAGTAAAAATGCCTGTGGTCTCGAAATTTGTGGACGAGAAAGGCAAAAAGAAGCCTTAGTAGCTTCATAAACGTACACTGTTTTTTTACCTGGGAGTAAAGGCTCTGTGGTTTTCTTTCAAGGGAGATTTTTGCTTTGTGTTATCATTTAATCCTAGCAGCCTGCCGAGGAGGTGGGAGGCTCAGCCGTAGGTAGCTCCTGTCGTGCTTCGTGCCATGCCAGTCCCGGGTCTCGTGTGTGTCGCGCCTTGCGAGGGACACTTCAGCTCTCAAACCGTCGAACTGGACATCGCTTGCATATTTGATGGCCGTTCCCATCCGTGGAAGAGCATCGTGGTTTGAAACGCTCCGTCTCTCCTTGTGCAACATTCCCCCTGCAGAACTGGCTCCCGATGGCCACGGGCCACGCTGGGCTGCCAGCAAAGGCAGCTTGACACGGCAAGTGTAGACAAGCTGGCTGAATTAGTTAGTGGTTAGTCTTCTGTGTCTAAATCAGGAGTTTATTTGATTTCTTTGTGGCTGGTAACTTGCATGGGTTTATAACTAGTCAGTGCCTCAGTCCGATGTACGTAATGCGGGGGATGCCCAGAGCCTCATGGCAAGACCCCCCCTTGCGGCTAATGACCCCCTCTAGCAGCTACAGCGATAAACGGCAGCGATCCCTGCTGCATATACATTTCCAGGTCTGTGAGATTAGTTTAATACCTCAGCTTTATCTTGGCATTGTGGACTGCTTTCTGTCTTCATGTGGAGGCATCGCAATGTCCTCAGGCTCTTTTGTAAGATTAAGAGCTTCCCTTGGCATCCTGACAAGGAGGAAATTTAAGGAACAAGAGTATTTAACTTAAAGCTAATCTGGTCTTTGTGAAAGCAGGAGGATTAGACCATTAAGTTCTACATGCCTGGCAGGTTTATGCCACCGATGGCACTGATGAAGGAAACGCTGTGGAGAGGTGAGCTGCAGATGGATGGTGGGTTGAAGCTGGAAGGCGGGATCAAGAGCATTTGCAAAGCGTCCGGCCTTTGCCAGGCAGCCAGCGATTTTGTGTCCGCACATGAGCTGCCACACGGCTATAGGTCTGTCCTACGTGACTGTGCGTTTCAGTGAGGAAGAACAGAGCACGTGGACAAAGTCGTGTGGCAAAGGAAGGGGCAAGTCTCTACCCCTGCCTCGCGCTGGGCTCGTTGGGGTCGCCTGTGAGCCCCCAACCCTGAGCAAAGCCAGTGTATTCCTCCTTCACAGCAGCTCCTCCTGTACCTGTTTCCTGGGCCACAGGGTTTTGTGTCTTCTAAAACCTTCTGTATATCTCAAAGCTTGCTTTGTATCTCGAATTCAGTTTTAAGCCTTAGTCGAAGAAGAGTAACTTAGAGACAACGCTTCGTGCATTCGTCACGGCACCACCTCATTCCTCCTGACGACCAGTTGTTCAACGTTTTCAACAGTTTCCAGTAAAACTGCTGGCTGTTGGTAAATGTTAAACTGTCTTTTTTGTTTTCCCTAGTAGTCAGAAACAAACTATTAAGTAAGCTGGAAGTGAATGCTGGAGAGGTTCCCCCACGAACGGCAGCCTTAGCGCCTCTTGGGAGCCGGAGGGTTTGGATCCCTCCAGAAGTGGAGTGGGAGAAGCTGGGATGGGTCCCTACCTGCAGCCGGAATAATTTGCATGTGCTGCTCTCCCTCCTTCCCCCTGATAAATTTGACAGCCCTGCTTTGGTAATAATTAAAAGAAATCCTCCTCACTTGCACCAGAAGAGGGCAAACGACTACCTTTGTGTGTACATGTATTACTATGCAAAGGTATGCACACGCATGCACATGTGTATGTGATAAATATGTATCTTATAATGGCTTGAGCTGTTGAATGGAGCTCTTAATAGTTTTCTTTCCCAATGTTAATGGGCCCACTTGATTTTCTGTGTATTTTCTGTGTTGTACTGGAGATTGTTACGGTTTCAGCCTTCTGCATATTATCGAAGGATTATATATGATTATAAAGTATTCATGGTTGTCAGGGCCTAATGGAAAACGAAACAAATGAGCTCAGGACATGATTATAAAATGCTCATGGCTGTCAGCCTCACTGAAAAGTAAAAAAAAAAAAACCCAGCTAGATACTTTTCAAACATTCAACTGCAGAACAAGGAGTAGTGCGAGGGAATAAATTATTATAGATTACATTTACTTACTCATGTACTTACTCAAATGCATCTGTTGAACCACAGTGAAGAGCGTTGGCGTTCTGCCAGGCTTGAAGTTGACCTTTTTTTAATCCTTATCATTTTTCTCATGAAACAAATACAGAGAGGCCTTAAGCAAGAGCTGGTTCGTGTTTTACATCAGCCCTTGCCCTGAAAAACTCATCGTCTAAATACTTGGAAAAGGAAACAGAGACAAGCAGTGACCTAACTGCGTCTTGAGGGAGCCGGAGCAGAACTTTAATCTTCTAGTCTAGTGCACTGTCCCTGAATCATGGTGATTTTCCATAGTTCAGATCATTTTCTCTGTATATTTGGAGATGTTGCAAGATCAGTTTGCCCAATACATCCTCAAGGGTTATTGCTAAAAGCTTCTCGTAGCCTTGTAAGCAGTATGTGCTTCGGCATATCTATTACCTATTAAACCTGGCGAAATAATAGGGTTTTCCTATGTCATAACAAATCACGCTGGTGCTAAAATAGCTGCAAACATTCTCTAAGACTTAATGAGCTCTTGCTGTTTTGCAGTGGTCCAAACAGCTTGTTATTGTGACTGCTATATAGTGCAGAATTATATTATGGAAACTGTCTCATAAAAAGACAAGAGGGGGTGTTGGGGAAGCTGGTCCCACTCTGCAGGAAGCGTGTGTATTTCTGGGCTGTGTGGAGCAGAATTATACTTTTCTTTTTTTCATGGTAATGCAGTTTGTAGGTGTGTAATCTTTTGTAGTTCTGATATGATTGAACAGAGGTAGTAGCAGAAGGCGGTTTTGTTTCTTCCTAAAAAGTCCCTTTAGACTGAAGCACTGTAAGAGAGGACAAAACAGAGAGAAAGAAGCGTTTCATATTTCTCTTACGCTTTGCATGAAGCAGCCCTGGATCCCAAAGTGAAGGAAGATAGGGAATTTTGGGAGTTAAAGTCCACTTTGACTTTCAAGAGCTTCTCTTGAACAAGCTTCCACGCCCTCATAAAAAATGTCGGTGTAAAATATCTGAACTCGAGCAAATTGAACAATTTGGCAATTCTAATGCTTTCATCTGAAGTCTCATGCCTGCAAGGATGTGAAAAAGTCAATAACATGAATTGGAGGTATTGATTATTTCTCCTGGCTGCTGTTGAAACATCGTATGTGCTTGATTTGGTCTCCCAACACCCAGTAAACGTTTGTTTTTAGTTTCATCTCCCTTTGTGAAAAGAATTGAAAATACTTTAAAGCTGCAAGTGTTTTGGTGGGGTTTTTTCCTAATTTTATTTTCCTTAAATGTAAATAAAGGTTATTTGTAAATGTTCCCCTCACTCCAAGATGGCTATTTCATGCCACAGATGGACCTATTCTGAATTTACTTTGTAAGGCACTGAACCTTCTGTTCGACGCTGCCATCTGCAGCCCCCTGGATTTGGGGACATTTGGATGAGGCCTGTCTCCATCAGCCAGCTTGCGGGGCCGGGCCTCTGCTCCTTGGAAACAAACCTGGTTATGGAAATGTCCTTTTTTCCTGCTGCCTCTCTGCCAGGACCTATCTTGCCACCTTGCTAAATGATACCAAAAGATTGAAATGAAAGCCTCAACTGGGGTCCAAGTGTGTGATGTGGAAGATTTAAAGGCTGCGGTGCTGCATCACGCTCCCTGAATCCAAAGGAGCACCGCGTTACCCAAATGGAGAGCGTGGAGCTGCCTTCGCTTTGTACTGCTAAACATTTCCACTGTTCTACCTGAGACAGACCTCAAAAGACAGGAAAAAAAAAGAAAAGGGATTATTGTGGGTATTTGTAGAGCTGATTTGACTGTAAGATTATCCACAAGAGTAAAAATATTTACATCCCAGTTGGTTAAAAATCTGTCCAGTATGTCTATTTGTTTAGCTAGCAGTAATTACCTAAATCAGCTCCTTCTGGTAAAAGACTATTCAGTGTTTGGTTGATTTCCAAGAGTCAAACATTTTGCTTTAAATTACTAGAATTCAGACGGAAGCATACTCAGCTGGTTTGCTGATGGGGCGTGATGAGAATACTGGCGCTGCACCAGCAGTGGGGGGGTGGCATGGTCCCCCCGGGGCATGGTCCCCCCGGGGCATGGTCCCCCCGGGGCATGGTCCCCCCGGGGCATGGTCCCCCCGGGGCATGGGGCCGTGAAGTGATGGGTGATGGGACCCCAAACGCCGTGGCCCTGCATTGAGCACTGCGAGAGGAGTTGGGCTGCCAGTGGGAGGTGACCAGAAGCTGAACCCCTTTGCCCCCAACTCTGCAAAACCCCCCAGCACGTCCTTCCAGTCTGCCCCTGATCCCTGGTTACCTGAGCTTAAGCACGTGCTGGAACTTAAGCGCGTGCGGCAGTGCTGCCCCAAGAGGGATGCTTTCCCTGATCAAAGGGCTTTGAGGGGAGGAACAGAGGGGGGAAAAGAAAATAAAATGCGAGTTTGTTCAGCTGTTGAGATAAAAATGAAAGTTGAGCGGTAAAAACCTCATTTCTCGATGGTTCACCTATGCTAGCTGGAAGACGTGCAGATTACGGCGTTCCAGGCTGGCTCTGCAGAGCGCCGAGCCAAAGGAGGCTCTGTCCAACCGGGGTTTTTCTGCTCTGTATCGCCGAGCCAGTTATTCAGATAATGTGGAAATTCCTAGCTTGCAGTTTTGCAGAGTTTGGGCTTCCAGCTGGTTCCTTGCTGGGCAGGTTTGGAGGGGACACGGGCTGTCGCTGGCCCTTTGCGGAGCTGTTGAAGTCACAGGCACGCTGTGCAGTCCTGGCCTGGGGGAGGGCTGCCACCACCGCCCCCGGGCGTAGGACACACCTGGGATGACCCAGGCCGAGGAAAGCCTGGCTGCATGAGGCTGTAACGCCAGTGAGCAGGAGAGCTGATACCTTAGAAAGCACAAATCCAGGCTGGGGGGAGAATGGACAGAGAGCAGCCCTGCCGAGAAGGGCCTGGGGGTGTTGGTTGATGAGAAGCTCAAGATAAGCTGGCAATGTGCGCTGGCAGCCCGGAGAGCCCCCAGCATCCTGGGCTGCATCCCCAGCAGCGTGGGCAGCAGGTTGAGGGAGGGGATTCTGCCCCTTTGCTCTGCTCTGGGGAGACCCCCCTGCAGTGCTGCCTCCAGCGCTGGGGACACCAACAGCAGAAGGACACGGACCTGTTGGAGCGGGTCCAGAGGAGGCCAGGAAGATGATCCGAGGGCTGGAGCCCCTCTGCTGGGAGGACAGGCTGAGAGAGTTGGGGTTGTTCAGCCTGGAGAAGAGAAGGCTCCAGGGAGACCTTAGAGCCCCTTCCAGTCCCTAAAGGGGCTCCAGGAAAGCTGGGGAGGGACTCTGGATCAGGGAGTGGAGTGATAGAACAAGGGGGAACGGTTTTAAAGTGACAGACGGCAGATTTAGATTGGCTATTAGGAAGAAATTCTTTACTCTGAGGGTGATGAGACACTGGCCCAGGTTGCCCGGGGAAGCTGTGGCTGCCCCATCCCTGGAGGTGTTCAAGGCCAGGTTGGATGGGGCTTGGAGCAACCTGGTCTAGTGGGAGGTGTCCTTGTCTATGGCAGGGGGGTTGGAACTAGATGGTCTTCAAGGTCCCTTCCAACTCTAACCATTCTATGGTTCTATACGACATGAAGATCCCTGAACAGGTACGCCCTGGAGCGTGCTGGCACCTGGGCATGCCATGGCTGCTGTGCCAGCTGGTGCATAGGAGGCCAGGTGTCTCTTTCGTGTTAATCCACAAGTCAAACAATCAACTACTGGTTGATCAAGAATTGACTCTCTTCTCATCCCGTTAAGTATGTGCATAACTTGAGGGAGGCCGAGAGCTTTAATACCGAGGCTGCTGCTATTTTAGGGAACTGCGGCGGGTGCTGCCGCACAGGGCTGAAGGACGGGGGGAGCTTTGCAAGCATTTCTTTCATCGGCAATGTCATTTGAAGCAAGCTTTGCTGGTTCAGGCTAAGGGTGGGGGTTTTTTTGAAAAAAAAAGTAAATTAAGAGAGAAGTTACTTTTAATTGTGATTGCTTTTCCAGACCACATATGCTGGGGAAGGGTAGCACAGGGTGGGAAGGCATGGCCGGGGTGGATGCATGGACCTGCGTACCTGCTGTAGACAGCGCTGTGAGGCTGGATCCTCCTCTTGATCTGCCAGGAGCTCAGGTGGGACGTGCTTTGTGCTTGCGGGATCTCGAGTTTGCTTTGTGGTGAGCAGCAGAGGTGGCGGGACATCTATTGGGAGCAAAGCATAGGGACCTCCGTTCCCACGGGTCCCTGTTCAGAGCACCGCTTGTTCAACATTTGTTTTAAGTTTTGGTCTAAAAGTTTGATAAAGTAAGTTTGAAATACTCTGGCGAACCTGTAATGTGGGAATAGGGAGGTGTCTTCTCAATTCCCTGCATAACGCATTTGGAAGTAACAAAAGGTAATTGTAATTTGAGTTGTAGAACTCCCCGATGCAAGATAACGTTAAAGTAAGGAGCTTAGGAGGGTTCAGAGGATTATTAGACATTTATAGAAATAATAAAAATATTATCACAGTTCTACCAGGTGGGATATTGGTTTGCTAGAGGGAACGACCCTCAGGGTTCATCATATTAACCGGCCTCTCACTGAGAGGGCTTGGAAGAGCTTTCCTTGCGTGCAGGTCATGCCTAAGTGCTGTGTTCACATCATCCCGTTGCATCTGCAGCAGGTGTGAGTCAGAAAGCAAATACCGTATTAAATGGACCATTGATGTTACGCATCACGTGTGACCTCTCTGCCCGTCCCTGGAATAGCTGTCTCTTCCGGTTTGTGATCTAATCCGTGATGTCTTTTGCTGAATTGACACTCACAAGGGTGCCTTCTGGAGAGAGAAGATAAACGTGAAAGTGTGTTTGTTTATTTAGAGGAAACACTGGTGATTAATGGTACAAACTGTTTATAACTATGAAGGGTCTTTGCTCCGAGGGCTGGGAAACCAGCTGCAGACAACACGGGGCTGCCCTGGGTGAGCGCTGCGATTCCTTCCCTCTGTTTGTGGCGTCGTGGGGAACTGGAACCCATGTAGAAATCAGCTCGCCGTGCAGTCGGCAGCACGGCTGTGTGCCACACATACCGTATATCCCGAATGACAGCTGAGCAAACTTATGAAATAACAATTGAGGATGATTATATTGGTTCTGAGGATTAGCACAGCAGGTAGCCGTGTTGGCACAGGGCAGGGTTTGGGCCGAAGGATAAGTACACATTCTTTTTATTATTGCAGCTAATAGGAATCTGCCAGACTTTGAAGCATAGAAAAGGCTCAGTGGCCACCTGTGAGCTAATCGCATGGATTTGCCTCATTCTGTATTTCAGCTCACTTGGAGCCTGTAATCTAATTTCCAAACAGAGATGAGAAGAGTGAACAATTCATTTTCTACTTTACACGGCTGTGCTGGTAAACTTTTAATCCTTTTAGAATTACAGTTCCTTGCAACGTGGATGCAACACCACAAAGTCCTGCGTGTAAGGCTTGAGTCTTTGAATGCACCAGTTGCTGGATAATAATTAGCCTCAGCGAGGCACAACATGAATCAAAATAAAAGTTAGGGGCATAGGACATTTTTCAAATGATATTTTGAAGCAAATACAGGCTAACGATTTCAGTTTGTATAGAAAACCCTTGCGTTTTGGATGGCAAAAGTACCCTGCAGGGTTGTCTTCAGCTTCAGGCTTTGCACCCTGATGTTGGTGTCTTTTCTGCATGTAGGACACCATCGTCTCGGTCTCATATCCTACCAGCTAATTAACCATATCATGGTTAAAATGGAAGTATGCATGGGGCAGGTTTGGCTTTAATCTGATCTTCATTGCTCACTGCTTATTTTGGGACAGAGGATATTTCTTTAGGTTTTTAAGGTCGGTGCTGAGCTGATGTTAAGCTGAGGGTGCTTACGCCTGCTAAAAGCCCGATTTTTGTTCATGCTGGTGTGTTTTAGGATGTGGTTATGTGACTGCTCCTCAGACAGTTTCTCTGTCGTAAAGAACCCACCGTTGACGTGCTGTTCTGCTGTTTTCATGAAGGACAGGTCAATCGGTGAGCACCTAGTAGAGGTGAGCACCGCTGCTTCTGATGTGCGAAGGCCCTTTCACACCAATTCAGTGTCCTTTTAGTGATCTGTACGGACAGTGCAGAGATTATCCAAACCTTTGGGAAGAAACACTTTGGTTAGAGCTTCCTTGAAGAGAACGTGTGCCTCAGTAGTGAACAGGTAGTTCACAAATGCCTTCATGCCGACTTTGCACCTTCGCTTGTATTTTGTTTTCAGGTTGGTAGTAAAAAAAGGTGGAGTCCCAAATTCCATTTTCTAGAAACTGCGATGGCTACTGTTCACTGAAATTTTAGTCAGTCTTCTAGCAAAATGATACGAAGGAGGATGTACAGTGGTAAAAGTGATAGCCCTGAGATGATGAGTGCTGCCAGGCGTTTGTTCCACATTACAAGCTGTTCATCTGGAGGGGTTAAGGAAAAGCCTTTTGGGATTGCCTGGAGATGCCCAGTTGGCTGGACACGTTGCATTCCTCCAGGTCTGTTGGAGGGTAAGCACTGTGCTCGATGAGTCAATAGTCCTATCAGAAACCCTATTTCACAGAGTCCTTCTGTATGTATTTATACGGAAAAAAACCCTAATGTCATGGATAAATGTAGTGAGAGTAGTTCAACTGATTTGAGTAAAGTGTGCCACATTGTATGGAGGAATTAGGATACAATGGACCCTTTTTGGTACCAGAATTTGCTGTACCAAAATTTACTCTACCGGGAGCCACCAACTGCCCTGAGGTCTGTGAAACCAGAGCTGGATGGCGGCACAGCCTCTCCAATTGCGATTAACATCTATACAGATTCACAGGCACAAAACAACATCTCTCTCCGAGACCTGCCAGGCTCCCACCATCTCCCCACCTCCATGTCTGGAAATTAATTTGACTTAGGCAAATAGTCAGATTTTATTTCATTCTTTTATGTAATTTTGACAACTGGAGAGGGCTGCAGTCCAACTCGTCATCCATTTAGTTCAAGTGATTGGAACAAAGTAGTCAATGTTCAATAGATGTAAAGAGCAGGCTGGAAGAGCCATGGTCAAGAAAACAAGAAGTCAAGGCAAAGCAAACCTTTCAGAGTAATTACGTCGGGCTTTTTACTGAGGTAGAGAAGACATCATGAGATCTTTGGACTGGGAAGGGCCCGTACTATCTACATTGAATGATACAGGAGATAGTGATGCTCCCTTATGAATGGCAGTAATGTAAAGCTAGATACTTTTCAGTCTTTGAATTATCATACAACCTTTAATGGAATATCACATTCCTGTGTATAAAATGCTATAGAATGATGTAAAACCAAAACTGGTACATAACAAAGAGCTATTGATGATGTTATGCTTTTTTCTCAATTTTCTATTCTTTTCTATTTTAATTGCTGTAAAATCCTCTACCACTGTCCTGCACAGGAGGAATTTGGTGCAGAGTCATGTTTACCTACAAAGAAAAGCTTTTAGTAACTAGGATCTCAAAGCAATGAAACACAAAATGGAGTGGTAGGTCTTCAGTTCATTTACAGCTATATAAACCTATCCAGTAATTTGACCCTTTTTTTCCCCCTTTTTAAAATAAACCAAATTCATGGGATGTGTTTTACAAGAACTTGTGTTTACAAGAACTTCAGACATTATTAGACAAGTACAATTGACACATTCAGTGAGACTCACTGTATTAATCAGGAACATTGAGATCTCATGTCTACGTTTATTGATAGGACCCAGACCAGAAGAGTTCTGCCTAAGCAGTACTACGTTACAGCAGACAGTGGGGTAATATCCATCTTTTTCTCTGCAGCATTGGAAATGGGCAAAATAATGCCAAGTGTGAGAATACTGTAACGCGACACTGATCACTGGAGTTGTGGTGTGTAAGCTCAGCAGAGTTTTCCTGTAGACACGAATGAGCTAAAATAGTTGTAATGCAAAGTGGGTATTGCGATGGTCATGCTGAGCTTCATCTTAGTGTGACCAAGAGGGGCACTGGAGTTTTTTAAGCTCTCTGCTTATATTGATATCATGCCTTTAAAAACAGAATAGAAAATTCTTGGGTCTAAAGAACAAATTCACAAAGGAACCAGTGGTATGTGTCTGGTGAGTTATGGATATGACACCTCTCAGGGGGAATAAATGTGTTATTTTTCTGTATAAACATATCACACAGATCTCTTTTGTCCTTCATATATTGAACTGAGCTGTCATGCTAAATTCGATCAGTGTTCATAAGGCGATACTTTTCAAGCTGCTTTTGAAAGCCGGTTTTGTTCAAGCTCATTCAAGTAATCCTGTCACATACGAGCGGCGTGAGCCGATGTCACGAGCATTTGAGGGAATATTGCAGCTACGTGGCCCAGGCAAATCGATGGTGAGGAAGGAGGGTGATAGATCAACCCAATATATTTGTCTTCCCTCGCCCTGTGATGGGATTAACCTTGTGCTGAAGTCCCTATTGATAATTGGAGAAAATTAGCAGGCTGTGCTGTGTTTTCTTTCTTTAATTGGTTAGTATCCAGTCCTGTCACCTCATTTATTCTTAGCAGGTTTGAAACGCTCGCACCACAATTCTGCTCTGCCCAGGGGCAGGTCCCTGGGTATGGTGTAGTAGCCGAAGGAGGAGTGGGGAAGGCGCCTTTCCGAAGCCAAACCAAAGTGGTGTTGGACTGGGTAGACCTTTGCAAGTGGCGACTCCTCGCTGAGAGACAGAGGGCTTCACTGTTGGACCTTGGCCTGAGCCTCTGGGGTTTGGTCTCTGCCGTCAGCGGTTTCACTGCTCTCCCTTCGCGCGTGTGCTGGAGCTGGGCTTGTCGGGTTGCCAGGCCTGGGGACAGGTTTGGGGATAAGGACAGGCAGCCCGTCCCATTGTCCCCGCACCGGTGAAGGAGAGGTGCACACCACCAGCCTGCCTGCTCCCAGCAGAGTGACTAAACGTGTGCTTTAAGAGCGCTCGGAGCGTCGCGGTAGGAGATTTGGTCTCAGAAGATTTTGAGAGAGGGACGTTGTCTTACTGAGCTGGTTTAATTTCTTTGAGGTGTCAAAGTAGGAAGCATTCGAATTGCCATAAGTGGTCCAGGCTTGCAAAAGGCCCTTGAGAAGATCCTGAAGAAAAGGCTGTTGGGGAAACTCGGTTGTTACAAAGCAAGTGGCAAAGGGCTGTTGCCAGCAAAATGTAGCTAAAGAAGGGAAAGCAAGAAGTTGGGTTATTTTCATCATGACCTGTTTGCAAGGTGGCATTGGTTTAAGGGAAGCTGAAGTCTGGAGTCCTGTGTCCTGAGTTGGTCAATGTGAAAGACAGGAGGGCAAACAGCAGCAGTTACACATGGTCTAAGGGCACCTGTGAAAGTTGGAGCTGGAGAGCTGTTAGAAACCATAGAGAAACCTCATCAGGCTGAGAGAACAGGGACTGAGGTCAGTTTAGACAAACTTGGAGCAGTGCACGTTAAACTGAAACATGCAGGTGCCTATAGACCTCGCAGAACTCTGAAGCAGCTGGGATAAGTCAAGACAAGACGCTGGGTGTTACTAGAGGTGGTTTCATGCAGACCTTCACTCGTGTCTGCAGCTGCAGGCTGGGAACAGCTACACATGATGTGAGTGAGGAATCAGGTGGTGAATAACGTGATGAGGATGAAAATGCTGTGGTATAAATGAGTGGTGCGGCTGCTGAGGGCTGTGCAGTATGGGTCAGCCGCTTCCTAAAGAAAGTGTTGCAGAAGCCAAAGACATGCAACGGGGTAGCAGAAAAAATAACAAGAAGTGATCAGGCATGTTGGAAAGGTCTGGGAGGAAGAAAGGCTGGGAAGATAAGAGTTGAAAAACTTACATAGGGGGTAAAAGGGGAAGCAACTTAATTTTGTAAAGGAATGGGTGATACTGATGGTTTGTAGAGAAGTCATCTTCTCACAGACTTGCAAGACCAAGTGGAATTCAAAGCTGAGAAATTAAAACCCTGTGGAAGGAATATTTTCACATGACACGCGAAGAAATTTACTGCTACGGGCAGGAACTTGAGAATACTCAGAAGGGACTTGAGATTTATGAACATAACAAGGCTGTGGTTGTTAGCACAGTTCTGGAAGATCTTGGAAGAAAGTCTCAGGCTTTTGGGAATAAGCCAATCTTTGACCAGAGATCAGCGAGAGATCTCATGTGTTGGACAGGTTGTTTTACGTACGCTGGCTGCGAGGTTTTTACACCTGTTTTGGAAAAATCTTGTGCTGGCTGCAGTCAGCGGTAGGAAGCATGGACCTTCAGCCTGGTTTAATAAGGCGTTGTCTATGTTTCTGTGTAGCTGTGCTTTACAAATACTGTGATTACGAGACCTGGATTTCTTTAATTAAGATGCAGAGTTGAAACAGCAAGCTAAAGCTCTTTGTGCTCAAACTCATTATTATTAAAGAATATCCCCCAATGACTTCATCAACGTCACTTCCCACGTGGAAGGTTTGCCAGACCGTTCAGTAAGCACGCCGGTGCTGGTAGCTGGCTGCTGAATACTTCAGTTGCTTAGTTAATGATGTCATCGATTGCTTCCTAACCGGAAAGGTTAGGAAGCCAAGAGATTTTTCCCTATTGGAGATAAACCTTTGGCTGTGCATGTGTGTGTATGTGTGTGCGTTGGAGCAGGTATTGAGTTATCACGGTGTTGCTTTCTCCGAGGGTCTGTTAGGATGTTACAATTGCATGCATCTATTTCCTATTAAGTAAAATGCGATGTTTTCTGAGGGAGAGGCGTGTTTGGGTGTTCTGTACTTCACTTACCTCTAGAAAGCTTTATCCCATTCCTTTTTAGTAAGTGAAGAGGTGCTTTTAAAAAAAACCCACAAACATCAAGTGCTTTCAATATTATACTCAGAGGATATAGGATATAGGAGTTACATTTATGGCGTGTGTTCTATTTAACAGCTGGATGAAATAAATTGTTTCATGTGAAATATTGGAGGACTCTGCATTCTCAAATCAAGGCCAGAAGCAGCTCAGTGACTGAAGAATTGTCAACATCTTGTGCAATTCCACTAAGTGCTTCTTTTCATTGATCTGCAACTTTATTGTTGACAATTAAACCCATTTCAACGCAGAAGATAAACATTTTTAACAGGAGGTAGCAAAATCTTTTGTCCTGAATGATTTTCTTCTCTGTTTTATAATTAAGTACAAAGCGTGTCACAGGTCTTGCTATTCGGTTGTACTAAATACCTACTTACTGTGGAATAATTGGTATCAGCAGATGACAGAGCTGCTAGTAACCATGCTTTCGAATGCATGTTTTTAATTTGCATAATCAAATACTTTGTTAGTGTCCTTGGAAATTAGGATGAAAGATGACTGTGTGCTAAAAATGAAAAATTGTTTTTAGCAAATTATGTGTATCCGGTACAACAGATGAATTGCTCTGGGGCCTTTATGATACGTGTTGGCCGGTGTAGCCAGCAACCTCCGCCATCCTTTGCAGTAATAGTTTCTGTCATCTGCCTGTATTTATCCGAATGTTTCATTGACCAATGTCTAATCAATATGAAATGTACAATCAGGTCTTAAATCTGATTAATTATTTCAAGCCTTGTAAAATGCTTGTTGAAGTATACCTCCCAGGGCCGGTGGTCAGCGGGGCATACATTTTCTGCATTCCATTGACTTCAGAGACGGTTTGTATTGGTTGTGACAGTTTGCACCAACTGCCCACTTATCCATGTCAAAATTGAAGAAAATAGTTTTTATACTTTTTGAAAGATCTAATTTTTTATCTTGCATTAAGAAGTTTGCAGAAAAATTTAGTTAGGCAGAGGTAATACTGTCAAGAGAAGAGTTTAATTTACCAAAGTAGTAGAAGAAAATGAATGCTATTTTTAAATTAAGTAATGCTAGAAAAGATTTCCTTGGTAGGCTGAATGCTCAATCCCAAAGATAATGCTGCAAAACACTGAAAACTCCTATAATTTTCCTACTTGTGCAATAAGGACTTTGAGCTTAATCCAAAACCTTCTCAAGAGAATGGAAAATTCAGTGTTGCTTCGGAATTGCTTTCTTAAGATGCCTGCTTATCCCAGGCCAGCTGTAGAGAGGCTGAATCCTAATGCAGATGGAAGGAGGAGTGGATGAATGGAAGGGTATTCTATAGTCTTCTTTCTGAATCAAACTCAGTTGTGCCAGACCTGACATGGAAAAGTTGGGTTGATTTTGTGTTTAGAAAAAAGGTTTGGCCACTGTAAGTTGACAGCATCATGCAGGACGTTGTCTAAGGAGATTTAATTCCCCGGGTACCGTCAGGTCAGGTCAAAGATGCCCAGTTCGCGTGTCCTTGGCCAGGTTGGTGGTGCCCCAGCTCTCATCACAAAACACCCTGTGCTGGCACTGAGCATCTCCTGTGGTCTTTGGTGCAACCAAACATGTTGAACCTATCTGGAGACAACACTAGACCAGGCAAAATTAGAGCATTCATTATTGGTTAATCTCTGGGAATTTCAAATTTGGTGAATTCCAACAGGACCTTTTTGTCAGCAGAAAAATAGGTGGGCTTCGTCTTGTGGCTGTGATGTTCTCAACTGGCCACCCTCTAGCTCTTTTGGATCACCCAAATGGTACAAAGGAGCCAGAACACAGAGTTTAGGTCAAATTTTACTGGTTTGCGACATTAGGAAGAGAGGCAACGGCATTTCAGCTGCACGCTGCATATGACCTGTGTTCATTATAAAAACCCATGTCTTTTAATAGAATTGTTTGCATGCACTGTGTATTCCTCTGTTAACGATGTGTATACATATAACAGATATGAGTATTAATATAAATGCATATGTATGACACGTAACATATACAAACACATGGGAGTGCATGTGTGTATGTGTATGTTCACAGACTGTGTATAAAATATAATGTAAACTCACAGCTACGGAGTCTCTCTAGTTCACATGGAGTCATTTGGTTTACTTCCAGGTCTTCCCAGTGTGGCCTTGTCCGCTCCTCTGGTGTTACTGAGCCAACCAAGTAATAATCACGCAGCCACAGCAAACTGCACTTGTGTTACTTGGAGGGGACTGAGCCCTGCATCTTGAGAGATCCCCAGATTGTGTGTGTTAAGTGAAAAATAGAGGAATTTGAGATTTAAGACACATCAAAGGGCAGAGACAGGAAAGGAAGATAATGGAAGTTGCGTGTCCTATCTCTGTGGGATGAGCTTAGCCAATGTTTTTCCTCAGTCCTCAAAGAGCATCGAATTATGGCTTTATTTCTTTTTCGGTAAAAAACCTGACTGCTGCTGGATGCAATATCAACCCAGTGGAAAAAGGGAAGCCTGTGGCGGCACAGAAGTTACATCACATTTACTGCTCTTCTGAATACCAGTGCAGTAATTTTACTTGATCCAAAACAGAGCATGGAGACTGCCATCAAATGAAGTTAGCGTGCTTGCTTCTTTAGCTGTTGGATGGAAATGAATTCCTACGATGTATAAACTCAGAAAGTTGTGTAGTTGGGTTGTCTGTGTCACGGTGACGGGAGAGATTTTTTTCCCTGAGTTTTTACATCGAGCTAGTCAGTCAACATTCAGAAATAACGTGATGTGCAAAGACACCCTGGTAGAAAAAGTCTAATCTTGTATGTATGACCTTGAAGTACTGTTGATGAAGACTTGAGCCCTCCTTACGAAACGTATAATCAGTAGCGTTCATCACTGATGTGGGATTTCGACTCCTTAAATAGTACTGTAGGATGAAGAAGTCTTTCTGGTTTGTCAGTCTTCCTTACCAGCCCTGCAGGGTGCATGTACCAGCCGGACTGGGCTTAGAGCGACTCCTGGATGTCCGACAGTGTTTGGGGTATGGCGTAGGGGGGGTGCTGTGAGACAGAGAGGGAGAAACTGTGCACACCTGCAGTGTTTGACTTTTGGAATAACATTATCTTACTAAATACAACATCTTCTAAGCTGCGAACCAACAGGAACGGTACTTAAGGGGCTGTGTAATGAAGATGTAAGCGGCAGCAAGAAATACCCAGGAGACACTAGGATTCACAGCCCTGTTCTCCAGGGGAGGAGGAGCGACTGCGTGAGGAACAAACTCCCCAGCAGAGAGCTGTGCTGAATAAATGTTACGCACACCAGAGACACTAAAAATAGCAAATGAAAAGATTTAATGCATGCACTGAGTGCAAGGTGTTCCCCACAGATTTGGAAGTATCACCTCTGCAGGATTTTCAGACCACCTACTGTGTATTCATCTTGTAGGGAGTTTCTAATGACAAGGCTGAGCCCTCAAAGCCCTAATTATAATGCCTTTCTGTCAAAAACCCAAAATGTCGTAACTCTTACACCTGTAAGGACTAGGAACATAGATCCACCTATTCCCGAACAAACTGTTGCTCGTTTCTTTCCTCCTTGGGGACCTGTCTTAACACACGTGGTGATCACACTCTCTCTAACTTTTAATAATGTTTGATCAGACAGGACTGATCCAAAGAATTAATGCAAACAGAGTTTCCTTTATTTATGACCTGCAGTTTAATTGCAGTGAGATAGACCTTGGGCATACAGCAGAGTAATTATTTTTATTCCTCCGGAGTCCCACTGTAGCCCCCCTAGTCTCCCGATCCAAGTTCGTGGAGGAGCCTCTGTGCCTGTTACAGATTGCATACTCCAGAATTGATTAAAGTATGTCCTCATCAAATAAATCTGTGCACTTGCCCCGCCTCTTTCTCTCTCTCTTTCTTCTCTTTACCTCCCTTTTGCCCTCAAAAGTTTTATTTCCCTTGTCTTGTCCACAACCTGTTAAAACAATCTGAACTCCAGTGGCTGCTGCCCGTTGTGCAGGGCCTGTAAAACACTCACTAACAGGGGGCCTGACGTGGGCGTTTTTTTGGATCTCTGCATGAAATTAAACCCAAGTGATGATACGCGTTTGAGACATTTCTGCCTGGCCGTCCCTGGCAGCCGTAGTGGTGCAAAGGCCGGCCAACACCGCTGGAGGTGCCCGGGCTGTGGGCTGGCAGAGTACGCTCCCCGTCGTCATCATTCACACTCCTGTACTCCTGTACTTGTTTGAACGATGTAGCTGTCAACTATCTTCTCCCAATGTGTCTTCTCTTATCACGCGTTTACTCATTTTCCCCCTTAAAACTGGCAGAAGAACGAGTGAAGTTTTCCTGTTCTAAGATTATTTAGAACCCTGCATACTTTTTTAATTATAACCTTGTCCCAAGCCCCGTTAAATCTTGCACATTTCCCTTATGCTTCGTTTCCGTAATTGCCAAAGGTGTAAGTCCAACCTTTCGGAGTTGCTGTGCGATACTGCCCTAAATGGTGCTCCTGGCTGCAGGCATTGCCGTTTCCAGTCTTGGGTCAGCAGCATTCCCCCAGATTTGTCTAGAGGGGTGTCATGCACCAAAAATGCGTCGGCAGAACTTTTGGGGAGTGATTCAAATGGGAAATTGCTGTAGAGCCCCAGTGAGCAAAATGTCCTGGTAGGAAATGTTAAAATTATAATAATATTCATTATTATTAAAGGGCTGGAAAACAAAGCCAAGTCATTCCATGACCAGCCAAAGCAAATAAGCCTGGGTTCCTACAAATATGTGTTCTAAGGTTCGGACCTCGTGTAATAAGGCAGAGAGCTCACATCGCGTGCGTTCCCTCAGTGGGTCGGGAGGGGAGTGATGATGGAGTGGCAATAATAGAAAGTAGTTGTGCTAAACAGGATCTCTCTTCTCTGCCAGGTGGTTTATTTTGAGGAGAGTTACCAGAGAAGGAAGGCGAGTGGCAGATAGACGCGCTCACAGGCAGGGTGTGTTGTCCGACTCTCATGTCTTTAAAGAAAACACATTCAGGACTAATGACGTTGCCTTCTCAACTTCTTTGGCCATTCTTCTGAAAAGTAATATCCAAAATTAAGGTCACCGAAAGAAAAATCGAAGCAAAAATATGTTATTCCCCTTAACCTTTTTGTTCTGTTCATTTGGCAGCCCCGGCAATAGAGATGTTCCAGTAAACACAGAGCAGTAATTAGGGGTAAAGGGATGCGCTGAGAAAAGGAGCAGTTCTCCGAGCAGAGAACGCGGCGGAGCCTGGCTTCCTGCGGAGCTCTCCCCCTCGCACTGCGGCAATTTGTGCTTATGTGATTCAGTAGATAATTTCAGGGGGGTTTATGTGCTCATTTAGGGACTGATTTTGCCAATACGCATACAGATGATATTACCTACGCTCACAAATTTATCAGCATGGTTTTATGGCCCCAAATCTTGGAGTCAGGCGATTATTGTGCAAATCTAATTCTCCTTAAAAATTGCTGAAATGCTAGTGTGGTTGCATGGGAAAGTTGGGAAACGAATCTCTAGGAGACAAGACCCAGGAGGCAGGGGTGGAGAACCCGATGCGTATTGTGCTACGGAGGCAGAAGGAAGCAAAGCACAACTCCTCCTGGTGTTTTCCCTGAGGCGGAGGTGGGGATTTTCAGGGAGGTCCGACTGAAGATTTTTAGAGCACTTGAACCACTGCACTCACCTCAGCTTTTGTGTGCTTGCTTTTTTATACGTTAATGAAGACAAAGAGAAAGTTTCTCCTTATGATAAAATAGGAGAAGAAGTATTAGGAGAAGGACGTGAGGAGGGTTAGGGGTGCTGCTGGAAATGAGTTTGGATTTGACTGGGTTTCTCATTGGCGCGGTCCTTGATGAAAACAAAATTTACCTGCCTGGAGTGTGACTCCGGCACAGCAGTTAGTTTGGTTTTGCCCGTCTTGTCGCACACTCAACTGTTTTATCTCTTTTCTTTTGTTGTTGCAGATAAAGAGTTAGGAGTCAGTACGCTAGCTGAAAATGACGACCCTGGTGCTAGGGGCCCAGCTGTCCCGAAAATATCAGGATTAGAAAGGAGTCAAGAGAGGAGCCAGGACAGCAGTAAAGACCCAATACTTGAGCCTGTGGTGCCTAAAGACCCTTGTCCTCAGGTGACACAGCCTGTGGCCCAGCNCCAGCCCTGCGCTCGCCCCGCGGCCGGAGGCTCCTGCCCAGCCGCCCCCGCCGCAAGCCGCCCAGCTGCCACCAGCCCCAGAAGAAGCCGCCCGCCCGCCCGCGCCGCAGCCGCCCGTCCAGCACCCGCCCCGGCCACAGTCGCCGGTGCAGCCGGCCCATCCAAACCTCCCCGCGGTGCAGCCCCATCCGGCCTCTCAGAGCCTCTCGCAGCCACTCTCTGCCTATAACAGCAGCAGTTTAAGCCTCAACAGCTTAAGGTAGGCGAACAGAAATGTGTGCGCGCTGAAGCCCGGTGTCTTTGCAGACTTGCTGCCTGGTGGCGATGCTTTACGGTGCCTGGAGGAAGCGGAGATGAATTAGCTAAAGGAGAGAAGTGACAGCACATCCCGTCCCATCACTGGGAAATAAAGGGGACTTTGTGCATTTAACCTTAATTCCTTCCCTGAGATGAGGCAGGATTGCTTTATTTCTGATCTAGCATTCCCGTAAGTGCTAGGTGTTCCCAAGCACTTAGTTAATTTGCGTTTACTTTTCCTGCCTGTCATTGTGTACTCAGGTTTTTGGAGGGGATTTTATGCAGTATAGACCAAGGGAAGAAAATCCCAGTTCTTGCAGGTTGGACTGCTCTCTGAAGGGTAACTTCTGTTACCCTCCCATCCCGGTAAACATCTTCCGATTTCTCCAGCTCCCGAGATGCCCTAGGGCAAGAGGTGCAGTACAGCTGCTCCTGGCCCTGCTGACGGCCTGGCACAGTCTTGCGCCAAGGACTTCAGAGCTTAATTTTTTCCTGCGCTGCTGACACCTTGCAGTCTTCAGCGTTTCTCTCTTCACCTGGCCACAGTGAGATAAACCTCACCTTCTGCAGGGGGATAACAAAGATAAACAGAGAGATTGAACAGCATGTTCACAGGAACCCGTGATGTCTCTGTGAGTCAGGGACCTCAGGTTTCCCCCACTCTGAGCTAACGCTCTCAGCACCAGGTCATCTTTCCCCAGGTCTGAGCTTCCAGCAGGCAGATGGTATTCTTCAAGACCTGGTGAACCACCGCTATGGTTGCTTCAGGGTTTAATTAAAGACTGGGAGGTGTTTTAAGACTTTGATTTATTTTTAACCAAGTTGGTATTGCTTGTCTTTAAAAGTCACTGCAATAGAAGCGTGTCGTCACTTGAAATAATGACAGGTAGAATTAAGCACTGCGCGAGTATTTTTTAAATACTCATTAGTAGGAAATGAAACCTGAAAAATTGCAACCCATGTAATCGCAAATATTTATTGTGCTGACTCATCTTCTCTCTTTATATTGGGGGGTAGAGAGAGGCATTAACTGTACAGTAAACATACATCTGTTGTTGCCTTCTCAACTTCATTTCACATTTTCTGCAGTCTTTCATCTTACTAAGTCATAGCAAGAGAAATTAAACTTTTATTAATGCAGTGATCACTGATTTTGAGCTTCATTTGCCTGAAAACATGAATCAGAAGTATTCATATAGAAGGGATCTGATAATTAAGTAATGAATGCATGGGGCTGATTACTCCTTTGTGTGTCACTCCTGTCTTGTTGGAGGACAGAACGTCAGCCTCGTACAGAGAGGGAGAATATGTGTCAGGTTTTGGTGTGGAGAGAGCACAGGAAGTAAAAGATACTAGAAAAGGTTCAGCAGGTGGTTGGAGGAAGGAGTATCACAGCGGCATTGCTAGAAAACTAGAGTAGTAACTTGTATTTGTAATATAGAACTTAGATTAGTAATGTGTTTAACGTGAGCCGTGCTTGGTGGGGTTGTGTACGTGTATGTTTGGAGCTTTTCTCTCTTCCATGCAACGCTTAATTGCTTTTCTTTTCATTAACAGCAGCAGCAGAAGCAGCACTCCTGCCAAGACTCAGGCCCCTCCTCCGCACATATCTCACCATCCCTCAGCCTCACCGTTCCCCCTCTCTTTACCCAGCCACAGCCCGCTGCATACCTTCACGCCCGCCCTCCAGCCCCCCGCACACCCACATCACCCCAATATGTTTGCCCCTCCTACGGCTTTGCCTCCTCCACCTCCATTGACGTCAGGGACACTGCAGGTTCCAGGACACCCAGCTGGTAGTACTTACTCAGGTAAGAGCCAGACGGATCGTGGCCCCAGCGTGTCTAGTGCAGCGGAGGAAACCGATGCTCCGGTTTTAGTCAGAATAATTCTTTTTGGTCCATTTTATGGGGGCTGTTGGTTGGGTAGAGGCTATACTCATTGCTGAACGATTTAGAGTGATGGCAAAGCCAAAAAACACCTAGATGTACCCAATGACTTTTCTTCTGCCCTGGGAATGAGTATTTTTGGAAGGCTGTGCTTTTTCCATGTCTGTTTTTTAATCCCCATGGTAAAAACACACTAGAGTTCGTAATGTGCCCACGCGGAATCTGTCACCCCCTTAGCCATCGTCTTTGCTGCCGCTGTGCTCTGTGCTCGGTGCTGGTTCCCTGGCTAGAGGGAAGGTCTCCGGTGGCTGTGCGCACAGCGGGCCCCAGCTCCTGTACCTGCAAGATTTTGTGTGTGGGGGTGAGATGTCGAGATTTTTATCAGTGGAGAAAATTGTGCTCTTTTATACTTCGACAGCGGGGAGCTGTAACGTGTCGGTTCCTCCCAGGTCCCTGGGGGAAGAAAATGGAGGATTATCAGTGTTTGAGTAACGCTGGTTTGTGTCCACGCAGCAGGTTACTCATGTTAGCAGCAGCCACTCCACGTTTACTCTCGGTTACCCGTACCTCCTCACCTGTTTAGGACTATGTCCATGCCTGTACAGATTTAGAGAGAACCCTCAGGTTAAAGCTCAGAGGAATGCTGTAGCGAAGACAGGCTTGGTGAGAGAGGGAAAAGGAGACTTTCTTCTGTCTGTGAGGCCTTTGGGGAAGATCTGAGGGAGCTTTCTTACCCTGTACAGTGTCGTGATTTATCACCAGGAAGTTTGAAATACAGCGTTGCTACCACAGCCAGCAAAAAGTAAGTGGCACAAGGTCTGGAAAAGTCCCTGAGCTCACAGGGGGTTGTTTTGCTCTTTGTATTTCAGAACAAGATCTTCTCCGTCAGGAACTAAACACGCGATTTTTGGCCTCGCAGAGCGCAGATCGTGGGGCCTCCCTGGGCCCGCCGCCGTACCTGAGGACTGAGTTCCACCAGCACCAGCACCAGCACCAGCACACACACCAACACACACACCAGCACACCTTCACGCCTTTCCCTCACGCCATCCCACCCACTGCCATCATGCCAACGCCAGCACCGCCCATGGTGCGTACCCCAGGCAGAAATGTGAGGATAAGTAGAGCACAACTCTATTCTTTATTACAAAAATTTAAGAATTTGCCAGGTTGCGGGGAAGGAGTACTCTGCTGCCCAGGTGTGGTTGGGTAGGAGAGGAAGGACTGTCCCTTCCTCGCGATTGTCACATGTGCAGTAGGTTCAGGTGGCAGCGCAGGGGCTGAGGGACGAGGCGAGGGACGAGGCTGCTGGCTGAAGGGACACTCGTAAGTGGGACTTCCCAGTGCTTGGAGTGGTGCGCTCTGGTGCCTCCTCCTTTTTGCTGTCTCATAAAGACAAATCTCGTAAAGAAAAATCCCAAAAAGTTTCATTGGAAACTTAATTTTCTGCATATTTTTTCCTCTCTGTTGGTTGCCAAGTAATAGAGAAGTAGTCTTCTATTTTACCAACAGAACTAAAGCCAGGACATACAAAGTAACTAGTTTGTGCTTTGATCCCTTTGCAGTTTGACAAATACCCTACAAAAGTTGACCCCTTCTACCGTCACAGTGTGAGTTTTATTACTCTGTTTAAAACTGACTTAACCGCTTTTCTGTGGTGGGTTGGGATCACCACTCAATCAGTGACACAATGTCGAATCTCTCCCCGATCATCCCTCCAGGATTTACCATTTATCGTTCTTGGTTGCTTTGGCTTTTGAAGGCTTGCATTCATGGTGCTTGTTTCTGATAAAGATGCAGTATCAGCTTTTCCAATCAAAAAATCTCTTGCTCATACACCATTTGAAGACAGGTTTGATGTGAAAAAGATGAGACAGAAGAGCTGACTCTTACATGAAGCAGGAGAGAGCAGTAATTTCATCACTGTGTTTCAGTTGTGTCACAAACGCTTAGACTGATATTTTTCCGCAGAAACTTGAAATGAAATGACAAACTATCATACAAATCCTTCAGGGATAGGTAATCTAATAGTTTTCCTAATATATCATATTTTGTTTCATAAAATCTGAAAACTTGTCTTAATCTTCACATTTCAAAGGCACATCTGATCCACTGGGCTTGTTATGTTTTGAAAGCTCTGTTTGATGACAGCAACATGAATCCAGCTATGCACTAGATGTGTTTGTCTAAAAGCTACCAAAAATGTTAGTTATTGAGATGAACTGATTTTTAATATTCCAGTTAATTGTAAAGCTTCTGCTCTTAAGGGCTTGAATCTACCGATTCATTTGCTGCTGAAATACGGGTTGCATTTCTTTCATCATATTGGCAGAGGCAGGTACCTGGTTGAATATGACAAGAATTTCTAAATCCAATAGTGATATTTTGATGAGAGAAGGAGTACTGCATCAGCACTCAGAAATTTGCAAAGCACTTGGCTTTATGTGTTGGTTTTGCTTAGAAGTGGAACTGGGCAAAAAAAACTGGTTGAGATGATAGTGTGATGCTTTCTGCTGCACCGATTAAACACGGTTCCTGCTAACAACTCATGCCTGTAGTACCTGTGAATAGTCCTATTAATTTCTGACACCTCATTTAAGTAACTTCAGCTGTGTGAGTGTGTTTGCAGGATCAGAGCTCGAGGAGTATTAGGCAAACATTTAAGCCTACGATAATCACTTTTACTCAAAAGGGTAATGCTGCTCATTTGCATCATTGTTTGCAAAATTGCACTCTTATTTGCTGAGCTTTACCTGGATTCAAAAGATGTATTATCATCAATGTGGCATGTTGATTCAAGCAAGAACACGGAACTGGGAAATAGGTAAATGAATTTTAGACAAATAAAGCATAGAAGTTGACATGTAATATAGGAAGCAGTGCAAAAGTCTCCAACTGTATATGCTTTTCAAATTCAGTGACATCATCTCTGATAAACCTGGCAGTTGCCTGAATTGTAGAGGTCGTGGTATTTCCCCCTTTAAAGTAAGGAAAGGCTTCACGTTGTCCCCTCTTTAGCCAGTGAGCCGTGCTATTGAACTTGGCAGAGCTCCACCAGCAGAGGTCTGGTCCATTAAGCCTCCCCGCCCTTCCTTCAGGAAAGGTTTGTCCTTGTGAAGTGGTTGCAAAATAATCACTGTCGCGTCTGTTGGATATTTAGCAAGCTAATACCAGAAGAGGAACATGCTGGCTACAATTACATTGGATTAACAGTCTTTCTTAAACTACAGCAGGGCCATGCTAGCCAGGGTATTTCAGTAATCTCTTCTAGAAGGACTACAGATTATACAGGTAACAGAGGAACTACTTGCATCAGTTTCCTGAGCAGCTGCAGTCTCGAAAAGCATACTTTTGCTGGCATAAGTGCATACCTGAGAGGGCTTTTCCTATTGTAGAAATCAAAGAATCATACAATCGTTTAGGTTGGAAAAGACCTTTAAGATCATCCAGTCCAACCATTGACCCTACTCTGCCAGGTCCACCACTAAACCATGTCTCCAAGCACCACATCTACACGACTTTTAAACACATCTAGGGATGGTGACTCAACCACCTCCCTGGGCAGCNACTTTGTTGCACTGTTCTGGAACTGTGGCACTTCCGTAGACCTTCTCCTAGTGACGAGAGTTTCCCCTATAGATCCACACCAAGAATTCAGATATCCTAAAAAAAACTACCAATGTTTTTAAAGCTTGTAAGAGAACTTTGCAGGAGAATGAGGTCTATCTGAGAGTTAAAATCGATCTACTTTAGAACAGGGAATGCAGCTCAGATAGAAGCTCATGTAGACATTTAAAACAGCTTTCTTTCTTGGCATCTTTGATTTTACCATAATTGAGGCATTACTTATACCTACAGTTACCGCTGGGTCTTGTTTGGTGTAACATTGCACCCAGCCCCAGGAAAGCTGTGGGTGCGACATTGTTCCCTGAAGAAGGCTAGAAGGGGAAAATGTTACTCAAAAGAGAGGGAGAAGAAGGAAACGCTGACTATGAAAGATGTATTTTGAAAGCTGGAGGAATTTAACTCATACAAAGAGATCCTGGAGATACAATATTTTTATTTTATTAATAATTCTGACCTTGAGGAAAGGTCACATTTAATTAACTTACCAGTTGTTATAAAACTCTAAGGAAACCATTCCTTATTGTTAGTCATAGCCAATAGAATATTAAGTATTACGTCTGTTCCCATCATTTGGAATTAGTCCATTACACACAGAATTAAATGCAGAAGACACTGGAGGATTTAAAACACATTTTACTCATTAAAAGTTATTGTAAATGAGGACATGTGTCTCTTAATGATTTCTCAAATGCCTACAGTTCAGTATCAACTAATCTAAAAATGCTTTCTGCATCATTGAATGGAGCAGGTCTAAATGAAATAGAATTAAAAACAACAATAGAAATGTCTTATGAAAGGAGACTTGATACTATGCTTTTAAATGGAGAAAATCTTTTGATACCTCTAAAATACTGAAATATTTTCTCAGCTTTCACTAAATATAATATGAATAAATGACCTTGCAAGATAAGCTAGTGGAAGGAAAAACGTTTAAGAAAAGCACATACATATGCCTGGCATGAACAAATTCATCAAAACTTTGCGATACTGATTTCTTCTGGGATGTGATTTTCTCAGTGTTTGCCCACTCCACATGTCCAGTCTTTTACTTTGCCCAGTCCTGCTTCTGTTCAATTGGCCATTAACTCATTTATTTTGATCTTAAAAGTAGCGTACAGTAGATTGATTGTTGATCAGCTGTGTTGAGAGGTGAATCTGTATCAGCCAGATAACCCCTGCAGGTTTCTGGGTGGCAATACCAGCGGAATTAGCAGCCATCCCCCATTAGATCCCGAGCTTTCACAGTGAGAACATATTTGGAGTGCGATGCTTTGAACCCCCGACTCCCGCTAGAAAGCAATTTGTGTGTAATCTCAGCATTTTCCGTGGAATTGGGCGAGTTAACTGTGTCACAGCATGAGGAAAAGATTCACAGCCGGACCACAGAGACCAGATAAGATGTGGACGTTACGGTTTACTTGCTCGTTTCCCATGTGTTTGTCTGCATTAGTACAGAACAGCTTTTTTTTTCCTCCCCCTAAATTTTCTTAGAACAGATACATTGGGATCAGTGAGGTCAGTGGAGACGTGTGCTTTTTTATACTTAGTAGTCTGTCTTTCTAAAAACAGTACCCTAAATTTTTGAGGGGGGGTTCTGCCTCCACATTTTGTTTAAATAATAGTTTTTAACAAATCAGATTGTCTCTCTGCTAATATTAGATGTGGCAGGATATCCTCTCAGACAGGCTAATGAAGTAAGAATTGTGCGTATTTTCCTCATTTCCCATAGATTCTATTAAAATCCTAACCTACTAATGGAGTTTTAATGATACAATATCCTAGAACTGGTAAGGGGGGTTTTTCCCACTTAAAAGGGTAGATTTCTGAGTCTTATTTGGCTCAGTATTCTGCCTGTTCTCTTGAAATGGCTTGCAAACGGAAACCGTTTAAAACCTCAGCCCAATTTAAAAATTAATAATTAAAAAAAAATTTCTCTCTTATGCTACAGCCTAATCCAGGGGACAGGTTGCTGGCTTTATGATATTGGAACTGCTTTTAAGCTCTAAACGTCATGACATTTGTGAACATTTCATTGACTGCTTTAACTAACATTGTTGCAACGAGATCACTTCTTCAATGCTTCTCAGTTTCTCCATGTACCATTTCCCTAGTATTACGCAGGAATGCTTTTGCTGTCTTGTTCAACTTCCTGACTTCATTTTGACGTGCGCTTGTATTTATGGTCCTCTGTCTTTTTGTTACAGCTGTTTCACTCCTATCCTCCAGCTGTATCAGGTATTCCTCCCATGATTCCTCCAACTGGCCCCTTTGGCTCGCTACAAGGAGCATTTCAACCCAAGGTAAGAAAGGAATTGTTTGTATATCTATTACTACTCAAATACACTGGCGTTGTGAGCCAGGTTAGGTTTAGAGTTAGGTATAGAACGTGGTTCAGATTCTGGAGCAATTGAGATCTGAGTTACAGCCTAATTCCACGGAGGACAATTGGCTTTTTCCAAATTTACTACAAAGAAAAGTTATTTCTCATTAGGTTCAGGTATATCTCCATCCATGGGAAAAAAAATAATTCTCTGTAATGGCATAGTTAACTTTAGAAGCAATATAATTAGTTCTCAGGTAGTGCGCATTAATGTAAGGTCATGTAATAATCAAGATTTTAAGAAATCGTGATCGCTGTTGTTTATTCATTTCCATAATTATCTCACAGCTCCACCACAGTGCGATACGCTGATTTAGTTCTCCTCTCATTTGTGACAGCTAGGATAGATAAATGTGATGAGTTTGGGGGTTTTTTCTTTTGTTTTCATGAAGTCACTCTTGATTTATAAGTGGGAGGAAATCATATTCTGTAGTCTGTAGTCTTTGCAACTAAAGACTGAAATCAGGACTAAAATTTCTGCAGAGGAGACACCTTCGTTCTTAAATTGGCCCATCCACTGTAATGACTGAATATGTAAATTGCAGTTCATTAGTGGAATTCTTCGTATGTATGGTAATCAGACTGTTAACAACTCTGTTACTTAATTGTTAGTTATACTGTAGCTGATTTCTTTTTTTTCTTCATTTTAACATAGGAAGAAGCTCTGTCTAAATGTAGGGGGTTTTGGTTTTTTTTTCACGTAGCTGCATTTTGTTCTATTAGCTGAATATTTCCATTCAGATCATGGGAAGAGCTTTAATTTTTTTCACCTGGATGTTGCTTATTCCTGATATCCCTGTGGTAACAGTTCTTTGTGGATGGAGTTCAGATCCTTGTACAGTGACTGAAGGGATTACTGATGCTTTGTGCGTTGACAGTCAGGGGAGCAGTTTTAGCCAGTTCCAGTGCATTACTGATAAGCAGCGCAGCACAACCTTGGTCCTCCAAATAATCCTTTAGGTGCCGTATCATAAGTACGTTGCTAATCAGGTTTTCGATAGTGGAAAGATTCTCCGGTGTAAACAGTCACTCTTCCCTCACGTGTTTTGGATTAAAGTAATGGGAAGTTGGTGGACAATGGAAGTTTGAAAATTGAGATGATAATACAGATATTGCTAAGTGGATTACAATGGTTATCCTTTCCTCTCTAAAAAGGTTGTCTTCATTGCTTAGGCAATGTTAATGATGAAGAAATATTACTTTTCACTTTCTGTTGCTTTTATGCATTGTGTTATTCATTAATGCTGTCTTTCCTTGTGGTATTTGTAGACTTCCAATCCTATTGATGTCGCAGCCAGACCTGGAACTGTCCCACATACCCTTCTACAGAAAGATCCACGGGTCTGTAGAAAATGTTATATTTTTCTCAAATAAAGCTATTCCTCCTGAAAACCTTGAATGCTAGAGCTACCCTGTTCAATATCTGCAAATTAACATCCTAAAACTAAAGCTTAGTCTGAACTGTTTAAGTCAACGAGTACTAGAGAAGTTGCATGAGAGCAATTTAAATCCTGATCCTTACTTTTGTTAATCGTTAGCAAAAGCAAATGGGTACTATGCAATGGAAGAGTTCTTTCCTTGCTGTCAGCAGGCATCCCCACAAGCCCAGAGGTAAAGGCATAAAAGTCCAGTTCAACATAGAAATGTGAAAACCTCTTCCAAGATTTATGTTTATACTCTGTAATTGTTTTTAATGTGGGTAATGACAGTTATTCCCTTGGTTACTGTATCATTGATTGCACCAGTGAAATACGGATGCACTGTATTGATCGCTTGGCGCCTCTGGATTTTTGAGTTCTAACGTATGTGAACAGCATTTATTGTCTCAACACTTTGCCTCTTAGCCTTTTTCTGTTCCTTGAGAATGCTCATGGGTTGTTTATGTGTTTCAATTATTATACATTGTTTGCAACAAGGAACATCATGCCGTCGTATTTTTAGCAGAACTGTGACAAAAGCAGTGGGGAGCTCTCCTTAAAAATCCATGTTGCGGTATGGCTAAACTTTTAAGTACAGCAGAGCTATTTTCTTTGGGTTATGCCAAGTTCCAGTGCTTTGGTTTGCTCTGAATTGGGGCTGTAGTTGAGCTTCATACCAAAAGGAATCACGATTCTTCGTTTCTGTTTATTCTATCTAAATGAAAAGACAACTAGAGCCTCCCGTCATTAAGTCATTTAGCTTTATGCTCCCTTTCAACTCGTAGTGTAGTTTCGATTATTTCAAGATGATGTATTGTGCCATCACTGCATCTGCAAAGTACCTCTTACACCTATAAATCTCCTTTAGTATTGCATTTCAAAAAAGAAAATCCAAAACAAATGAGAAATACCCAATAAATTGGATTTATTTTCCAGCATTAATAGATGAAATGGGAGCAAAAAAGGAGAATGAGAAAATAATCTACCCAAAAAACACAGGGCCACACAAAATAATGATGAGAAAATTGTTTTTTTATACAGCCCCTGTTTACCAACATCTGTTGCAGTGTGAAAAATTTTTAAGGCAAAGCCCATGCGTGACCGAGAACACATCAGGCAGGCAGGCAGTCAGTAACGGCTATTTGAACGTGCAAGTCCAGGACCTGATGCTGTAGCCGGTGAACAGACACGGTCACCGGTTTGCAGGGACACGTCTGAAACACCATTCCAGCTTGTTCCAACCCAATTCGTGGCATCAAGCCTGTGAAAAAGGGGCCCTGTCCGCTATCGAGTCTTCTCGTGAGCCGAGCAGCTTTGAAAGATGAGAACAGAAGTTTGCCCAAAGGACAGATCTGTGTTTTTCTTCAGAGTAGTTAACCAGCCATTTTTGTAGCATTAAATCAACAAATTAATGATGATGCCAGAGGACAGAGCGCTCTGTGTGAGGCTTGTTTAGTTGCTTGTCAACACTTAGGTACAACAGCCGTGGGGGATGGGAGACCAGCTTGAATAGGGAGGCTAAGGACTAATTATTATCCGAAAGGGCTTCATTTGAAAGTAAAATTACAACATTTTAATTTTGTCTCTTAATGAAGCAATACAAATTTGTTAATTAGAGCAATTGTTTGAGTGACAGGCATGTAACCAAGCTGTCATTTCTTCTTCACAGTTGACAGATCCGTTCAGGCCCATGTTGAGGGTAAGGAATCTTCTTGTGATACAGTTTGTCAAGCTCGTGTCAGTCCCCACCGGGTTAAAGCAGCAGCCTAATTATAAAGAAATGCCGTGTTTCGTCTTGGGTATTTTACACCGTCTTTGCTGAGCAGCATGGTCAGTCCTTCTCTGCATGCAGCTTCTGGTCACTCGAGGAAAATACAGTTTCAAAGTTGGAAGTTTTCTGTTCTTCTCATGCAACCCCCTAGCATGAATACTAGAGGTTAAATATTGATAATCCTTCTATCGCGCTGGCTTACGAGGTTTCCTGAGCCAAATCCTAGAGACCTACCCTGGCAGTGATCCCCTCTCGTTTCACTGCAGACTGAAGGATTTTGCTTTTTATTATTTACTGTGTTTTCAGTGTTACTCAGTATGGTACTTCCTACCCAAGTATCTTGCTGTCAAGTATAGACAGACAATCCACTTGAAACGCAAAATATTTTAGAAATAAGGATCAAAAGATCCCGTCTTTCAGTGATCCAGAAGGGGTTTTTTTGTTAATTTGTCAATGTGTTCGAGAAGGTCTAGATTTTCATCGAACCAACCAAGTGAACTTATTAAATCGCTAGCACAGCCAGTTGCTGTGAGTAAGCAAAAGGCTTGAGTTTAGGGGAGTATGTGTGTGAGATGGGTTTATTTTTTTGTGGTTTTAATTGTTGGTTGATATACACCTAGAAATAGAAGGCAGAGCTTAGAGCATACGCTGTAGTTTCTGAAACATTTAGTTTACCAGTAGCTTGAGGAGCTTCTTGAACTCCTGTGATTTTTTTTTTTTTTTAAATCTGCAGGAATCATTAGTTGTGTAGTTAACTACAGACCCCTAAATAACAAAATTGCAGACAGTATATCCTGAATGAGTCTTTTCAGACAAGATTTCTGTACGTCCTGGAAATGGAGTACAAAGTCAGCAAGAAAACCCAAATAGCACCCTGGTTCTTTCCTCCCCCTCTTCTCCCCATGACTTAAAAGCATGGAAGGATGCAAAGAGCCTTCCCAAACAGGGTGAATTGACTGACCTCCAATTTTTTTCAGTACAATTATGAGCTAAAGTTATGGAGGTACAGACCAGCAATTATACGAGGGAGTCAGATTCATTTTGAAAACCAAAGTGATCTTTTAAAGTGCTTTCATTTTCATCTGTTGGTGGAAAGGCTAGTCTTAGAATAGCTGCACTTTGGGAAATGAACTCAATGTACAGTTGTGAAGCAATCCAGCTATGCAGGGCAGCTGCTAACGGGGAGAGTTTCATTGATTTCAGCAACACAAGCTGCATTCTCAGCCAGTGGCATCAGAAGATTGCAAGAGTACATAAAACCCGAGCGTGGGTTTATTTGGAGAGGAGAGTGAGCAGGAGCATTCCTGGATATCCAGATAAACTTCTGAGCAAGAGACAAACCCTTTGCATTTCTGCTTTCCCAAGAGGACGGAGAGGGAAGGCACTGCAGGGAGACCCTTTGCTTTCAGTTGTCTTGGTGTGGGGAGTCCCTTAGACCAAAAGACACTGGGGCTAAGAATTGCTAGAACTAGAATAAAGCATCGCAGGTTTTTGAAAGTTACTGATTCATGTTGTGTCCCTTTGTTTTTTCCAGAAACCTGGAAAGTGGTGCGCTATGCATGTTCACATCGCCTGGCAGATATACCATCACCAACAGAAAGTCAAGGTCAGTCTTTTGGGCACGCCTGAATTTCAGATGAATTGCACAGTGCAAACCTGTGAGAGGAAGAGTTTGCCTCTCACTGTTAGCAGTTCTATGCCATGGCTAACGCCTTGTTAAAGTAACCATAGGTAGCGCTATAGCATAACCTTCTGTTTCATAGTCATGGCATATCGGAATTAAAAATGTAAAGGTTGAGTCTCAAAGGAATGTCTGTGATGCGACAGAGCAAGGATCTTGGGTGATAACAACCAGTTTGTAGCTAGGAAGAGCTAAATGGGTGTGCCTGCGAGGTACAACATTGCTTTTTTTTATGGCTGAGGACACAAACATATGAAGATTAAATTTTTTTAGGTCTGGAGAAGCTGGGCACATGTAGCCTGTTTGTCTTATTAATGTCCACGGACAGAAGAGGGCACAGGAAGATTTCTCCTGTCCCTAAAATGCTTCATCCAGTGTGGCTGCACAGGCTCCCATCAGTCTTTTTTTCACAACCCATCCCGTAGCTGGAGGTTGGCACCTGTACGTGTCTGGGCTGGTCAGGCAGCCACAGCTCTCAGATGAAGTAACATTATCCAGACGCTGTCTCATTGCAGCGAAGATAAAGGGCGGAAATCTTTTCTTTGTTATACGTGCTTTGAGACTGCAGGGGTAAGGGCCACGTCCAGTTTAGGCTCTCCTGAAACAGATGTCAGAGAAAAACAAGTCATTTATTCATTTAATAGTTAGGATATTTCCATTCTTTAACTGTATTTTCCTTGCACATGGGCTCTGTGAAGAAAGTAGCTTTCCCTTTGTAATATTTTCAATGTACTTGTCACTGAAATATTCTGTGTCGCTCCTGAAGTTTTTCAGTAAGTCAGGAAAGGTTGGGGTTCTTTACTGTTCATGCTTGTACTTCAGGAGTCAATAGCTTGTGTTAGAACGTAAAATTAACAAGGAGGCCATAGCACTTAGCAGTCTGTCTGTGCAATTGAATTGTATAAGGTAGTGCTGTAAGAATATGAAGATGTTGAACAGCTACTAAAACCTGCAGCTAATAGAGTTTAAAAATAACCCTTTTAAACAAGGTTGACAGGTTAATTTGCTGCAGTAGACATATCTCTCTTCTCTGCTTCCTTATGTTTCCCCTGCTAGTGATCTTCATTCATCTTCCCATTATCAAAAAAGACAAGATTATAGACCTAGAGAGTTATATGTCCTTTTTTTTATTTTATTGAAAAGGTATTTTCTTGAAATGAAATTATTATTCCCATGCTATCTATGTCCTTTGAATCTTCCTTGATATGATATTCAGAGAGAGGTCATACTGGTGTATTTATAACTCATAGTAAATGCCATTTTCATGCAGCCATTTCTTTTACCTAATAGTTTTCTACCTTGAATGTTAAAAAACAGGAATAAAGCCCAGAAGTACAGGAAAGGATGTTACTTGACTTTTTGAGGCTGCGCATGATGATAATTTCAACAATAATTGGGAAATGTATTTCACTATCTGAGTTCAGTCAAAAAATTAGGTGTGGTCTACAGTGAGTAAGGCGAGTTGGTTTTTGTCCCCGTGGGCTGTCAGACTCCCACAGGGGAGCGAAGTCCTCCCCTCTGCACGTGACCACCAAGTGCACAGTCTCTAGCTGAAGGCTCATACAGAGCGATTTCTCCTTCTAGCTCAGGGTGGTGAAGGTGCCTTTTCTTCTGCACAAGCTGGAGACACTGCCTGACCGTAGAGCAGGGAATAAAATATATTTATTCAGGGATTTCAGGTTTGCATGCAGTGCCACCAGACTACTTGCAAAGTATGGAGGAATTGCGAACTATCTGGCCCGCTAGTAATTGCTTGCAGAGGGCAACAGCAGACACCAAAGAAGCAGGCAAGATAGGAAACTTTAAAACACAACCTTCCTGACCCCAGGAAAAATTGCATGCAGCTGTGGATGCTGTTTGCCTGCCTACACTTCTGCAGCAAGACACAGTTCAGACCTGCGTAACCTGTCTGCGCCCCCGGGGAATTCCTCGGAGGAAGCCAGGGTTGCATACCAGCTCTGCGCACAAAGCGGTTTTACACCCCTCCGTAGGCTGACCGGTGTGTTACTGGCCTGCATTCAAGAGGCAGTTTATGCTCCATAATTGGCCCACTCTCTTTTAGGAAAGGCCTTATGGCCCGATCTAACCTGCCGTGAAATTAGCGCAGACATTTACCTTGAGTTTAGTGGGTTCTGAGTTAAGGTGTTACACATTTGCTGGACTTCAAATACGTTCGTAAGGATTATTATCAAGAAGGGTGCTCTCCTGAACAGCAACTGGGGATAAAAAAAACCTGATCAATTTTCTTTGGTACTATTTTAAGATAAACCAACACATAAAAATCTTTTAACGCATCCGCAATATTCTTGTTCCTCTTCAGACAGGGGATTTTTTCATTATTTAGAACAGCACCGTTCATATGGCTGCAATTAAAGGTTCAGCCAGCTTTTGCTATTCTGAATAATGCCTGTCAGAGGTTTGTAACTTAGTTGTTAAAAAGCAGAATAAAAGGAGTTCACAGCATAAAAATCTGGCACACAGGCTTCAACTGAGGCATTTGTATTTTCTGAACTTCTTTTAATTATTAAAGCACTACAGCGTTACTTCCTTGAAAGACATGACCTTAACTTGGCCACCTTTTCCATTTCAGTATTGCAGGCCATTATCTCAAAACATTGATAAAGCCTTTTTCTTTGCTTTTCTTTTTCTATTGTTGTTGTTGGGTTTTTTTGTTCTCATAGCTACATAGAGATGTTACTAGTGCTTGAAAAACAGCTACTAGGCATGCACATTAACTTGGTTGTAACTTTATAATATGCATATTTATATCATTGTAATAGTCTGTACTCTGAGCTGGCACAGTATTAAATACTGATTTATAAAGCGTAGCATGCTCCAGAATTACTGTTAAGATCTACTGGTTCAGTGTTACACCTTTGTAAATCCTTTCAGCTGACCTGCACAATTAATCAGCAATCTCTGTTTAGGGAGTTCTGGCAGCACAGGTAATTGGGAATTTGGTTTTCCTCTTCATTCTATAAAACTATTGAAGTAGGGACCACTAAAATGAGTACATGGCACAAAGAACAGCCCATCCTTCATCCACTTACCAGTCACAATACAGCTGCCTCAGCAGATTTACCTTAAAAAAGCAAGCCTGCTGATTCTAATGCCGTATAAATACAGAGAGCGACATACAGCGCTTTGAATTTGGAGTGCAAGCAGTCAAAATGGGACTTCAGTTCTTTAGACTCAAAGACGCTTTCTCTCTAATTTGATTCATTTTAGCCCCCAGCTTGCTCAGTTGCAGTCGGAGAGGCAGCAAAAGCTAGCAAGTGTTTCTAGGTGGCAGCTTCACGTTTGAAGTTAACGGTTCTGGTGTGCGTTGGGTTGTCTCTGCCCTCGCTGTCCAGCGAGGGATCCCTGCAGTGGGGAGAGGGTCGGCTGGCAGCTGGGCCTGTTGGTGCTTTCACCCGGCTTTTAACATGCCTGCCCCCCTGGGGTCAGCTCCAAACTAACATTTCTCTTCAGCTTTGGTTTTTATTATTTTAAGACAGACCTATTCTTACAGCTAAGCAAGTGTCTGAGGCCTCTTCAAGGCTTTTTGTGTTTGTTCTTTGAGTCAGGTCTGTGCTGAGATGCCTTGCTCCAGAGGGATGGATGTGAGCGTATGTGAAAACACTGTTGAAATTTGCAGGAAACGTGCACGGGGAGCCCAAGATTTTCCCTCTCCGCCTTAGATCCTCCCTCCAGGAAAACAGCTGTACACCTATGCTCGGGGTCCCAAAAACTAATGTTCTTGTTAAAGCATCAGTTAGTATGAATAAATTGCTATGCCCACATCACTCTGCAAGTGTCTTTTGCTGCTCTCTTTTATGACAGTCTCTTCCAAATCCTGTTTTCACATTTCAGAAACAGATGCAGTCTGATCCGCACAAGCTGGACTTTGGCCTGAAACCTGAATTTCTGAGCAGGCCACCAGGCCCCAGCCTTTTTGGAGCCATCCACCACCCCCATGACCTGGCTCGGCCCTCGACTCTCTTCTCCACAGCCAGTGAGTACTGAGAAGTGAAATCTCCTTCTTGTGGCACACTCATTAAAATGCTAATCCTTGCCATGTTAAAAGGAAATTTCCCATATGCTTTGGCTTATGAACTCTCTGCAAGACATGCCAGGGGCTATGAGCCTATTTGATAAATATTTTAAAATTATTCTATATGCTTTTAAAAAAGCCCAACATACAGGTAGTAAATGGAGGAACATTTCTTCACACAGTGGTGTCCAACGCATCATGGAGATGAGAGGTTGGAAATACGCTGTATTCTACGTGCTCTTTTTTTCCGTACTGAAACATCTCTCTCTCTCTCACACAAACACGCGCACACGCAAACACACACACACACTCTGCCCCTTACACTCTAACTGGGAACTTCTGTTTAGAAAAGCAGCTGCTGTTTGTGCAGGATCCTGACCTGAGAGCCCCCGCTCAGTGTACAGCAATCTCTGCCTGCGTGAGCTGCCATTTAAGAAATGCTAGTCAAGCCCAGAGCACAGTGAGTCCCTTCTTGAGCTTTTGCTAGGAATTCACCCCTTTTGCTTTGTTTCGGCAGGTGGGGGTCATCCAGCCGGCACCCCTTTCGGCCCACCACCTCACCACAGCAACTTTCTCAACCCCGCTGCTCACTTAGGTAAGTTCTCTCTGCACCTGACGGTGACTACAACTCGGAAGTAACCCACATTGACCGCTGAGACCATTAAAGGTTGCCCACGTGGAGACTCTTTGAGCATCCTGCCTACCTAACCTTTACAAATTGCACTTTCCAGCCATTACCCAAGTAGCAGTTCTAAATACACATAATAGTATCACTGACAGCAGGTTTTGAAATACTTGTGAAAGCAGTCTGGATGTTAGAAGAGCACAGTGACAGGGCTGGTTAGGTTTCACTGTAGTCATGTTTATATCCAGTCAAAAAAAATGCCTTAAGGTTAAGGCTTCGGTTCATAGAGGTGTTTCTTTTTCTAACTCATATTAGATGCCTGCTTTTCCATTTAAGTGAGTGGGAAATACATCCTTAAAATCTTGTGATCTGGCCTCAAATCTGTCTGTTAGTGAACATTAGTGAATACGCATTTAAAAATGGAACCACCCAAGTTACCAAATGTTCTTATTTCCCTTCTAACTTACTGGTGTTGCAGTAAGGTTGTCCACTGCCTACGGCAGCATCAAAAATCGAGACTTTAAATTGGCATTTTATTTTGCATAGGAAGGATTTGATTGATACAGCAGATTCAGGATGTGGGTTTATCATTCTGCACTTAGCTGCCTATAGCAATGGTAGGTTTGGTCTTCCTTTTCTCTGGGCTGGTAGTTTCATCAAAATAGTTAGACTTCTCCAAAATAAAGTGAGAAGAGAATTTGCTTCATATGACTTAGCTATATCCTGTATGCATTAACAACTAAAAAAAATTATTCCAATATTTTTCAGTGCATACTGGTTTTTGGTATAGTATTAGCAATAAATATCAAGAGTATTACCAAATGTTCAGGTCAGCATAACATATCAGTATAATAGGACATTTTATTTATATCCTGGCTACGGTCTAGGAGACGTGGCCTGAAGGTGTTTTGGAGCACAGTTGCCAGAGTTAATAATAGTCTTGCTAGCCAGGAACATTTCCTAAGAGAGACCATGGAATTGAATTGGAAGGGAATAAAAGGAAATAAAAATGGAGATGTTTGCAGGTTTTAAATGAAGTAGTACGTATGCCTAAGTATAGCCCTAATACCATGTATATTTTAACATCTTGTTTTTCTTTGAGGAGGAAGTTTTTCTAGTAAGATGACCCCATGCATATTGTCATTTTAAAAAAAATAATAATGTTTTTTTACATCCCACCCCCTCACAATCACTGCAGTGTTGTGAGAGGATGATGTTCAACTGCTGATGGGCACAGACTGAGCTTTCGTGCAGACGTAATGCAGCTGGATGACATGCTAATGCTTTATCATAATTACCAACGTGCCAGTGAGCTTCAGCTGTTTCCTTTGGTTTGCAGAGCCTTTCAATCGACCGGCTTCCTTCAGCGGTCTCACTGCAGTGGGTAGTAATGCCTTCGGGGGACTCGGGAACCCGACAGTTAGTGAGTAACCTCTTTGTTTATGAATTCTGGTTTGCTGTGTAATTCAGGATATTGAGTGATGGTGACTACTTGATGGTGACTTCTTTTTTACCAGTTGCTAACATCACGTACCACTAAGAAATGGGAATTTGAAAGGCGACCTTTTTCTTCTAAATAACAGCGTTTTTTAGTCATCAGTAAATTATTTTCTATTAGTTACTTATTAGTGTGGGTTCAACATAGTGCTAAATGTCACCATTACAGTGTTCAGTAAAGAGAAAAAAAGAATATAGACCCTATGAACCTAAGGAGTTTGTGAAATTTCTCATGGTTTTGTTGCATGTTCAAAAATAGTTAATGTGTGCAGCATCCTTAGCTGTGGATGGAAACATTTTTCTTTCCTTTCTCACCAGTAGTCCAGGACATGTGCCTGGAAAAGATCGCTAACCTGCATTTATTTGTCCAGGATCATCAACATTTCTCTAGATTTGGCCAGTCACAAAAGATCATCCTTTTAAAAAACACTCTTTCTCCATACTTCAAATCTGGCATGATTTCGGTCACATATGCTTTTACTTTGGTTCAGGATCAAACGCAACAAGTTCCATTATTTATAGTCCGTATAATGGTCATTTGCTGATGTCTCCAAAATATTTGGAATAAGGATCATTGTCACTTTTATCTTACTACGTCATCCCGTGTCAATTTTATCCACAGCATTTCCCTTGCCAATTAAAACAGCTGTCAGATGCCTGCCCATTTTTAGGAATGAGACCCTCTAATGAATCTCTGTTAATTTCCTTTCCTTTTCCAGCTCCCAATAATATGTATTCATTTTAACTCTGAGTGCTGTAAAAGTTTTTTTGGTAAGTACCTTCACTAGAGCATACCTTTTTCTTAAACCTTTTTGTTTTCCACTTCACCATTTCAGCACCCAACTCAATGTTCGGCCACAAGGATGGCCCCAGTATGCAGAGCTTTAGCAACCCTCACGAGCCCTGGAACCGACTGCACCGAACTCCTCCTTCGTTCCCGACCCCTCCGCCCTGGCTGAAGCCAGGAGAGCTGGAGCGCAGTTCATCTGCTGCAGCTCATGACAGAGATAGAGATGTAGATAAACGAGACTCATCTGTTAGTAAAGATGACAAAGAAAGGTACGAAAGAACACTTCCAAGAATTGTCTAGTTCAAAGCTTGGGGCTCTGTTCCGCTTTTAACCCTTCCCAGCCTGGCACATAGTTAAACCAGAGCTTCAGTAGAGGGACACCTGGAGAGCTGACACCATTGCTGCCTGTGACGCGAGGCACGACGGAAAATGCAGGTTTCTAACTCAGGTGTTTCCTACTGCACCTGTTTCTCTTCTCACTTGCACCGCACTTCGTCGGAAGGAGCTTTGCAGGAGCAGAGTTCAGGCAGCGTCAAGTGAGAACAGAATCAAACCCACACAGTTCTGTTACCTTGTGGGTCACGTTTTCATAGGTCTTTTGAAGACTTAACGTGTAGATAGGTGCCTGACAGGGTGAAAAAAGGATTAGAAAGACCATCAGACACATATCTGCACCTTTGAATACTTAAATAACTTTTTAAATTGGACCTTGTCTGCAAAACAAATAACCCCTCCTAAGAAATGGACTGACCAGAGGGACCACCGATAAAATTGTAAAATTATAGCACTATAAAATGCACAGTGCCACAGTAGTTTTCAGTGCATGCAGTTCATTAAATCAACCTTACTTCCCTTCAAAAAAAGCCACGCACGCACGCACTGCTGTTACACACCTTCAAGCACAGTTTTTATTCAGTGTTTTACATGGACTAGCATGCTAACATGTCCAGGCTGGGAAGGGTTAATGAAAAGTAAAACCTGGTCATATATTTTTTTGTCAGGACTGTTCCCATTATACAGTTAACTCTCAGTAACAATTCCTCTTAACACTGAAGTACCAAATTATAAGAATTTGCCATTCAGCAAGTGTCATGCCTTCCTTGAAAAATGTAGAGAGGCTGATTTCAGCTTTTTCAGTTGTGGCTTAATGGCTTTCCTGTTAAGTTTGCACATTACTTTACTACATAATGGCTATTTGTTTCTAATTTTTTAACATAAACGAATATTTAGGAGATGTGCTTTTCTGACTTCTCTGTCACTAACCCAAATATAAGCATTAGTAGCCTTTTCTAAAAGAAGTTATGCTAACACATTAGATATTCTAAAAATACATGTAAGAGCTTTTCTGTGTTACTGTAAAGTGTGAAGAGCAAGTCAAACTATAGATTTTTTCACCTACATTTTCCATTTGGAATATTTTCTGTTTGGTAGCATAGCTTCATTATTTTCATGTCTGGTGTTAATGCTTCAAAATAAATTGCTGTTACAAATTGAGGATTCTGTCCTGCAAAATGCTTAAGCGTGTGAGTAACTTTACTGGCTTGAATGGCAAAGCATTTTAGTTACTAATGATATGGGTAGTCTTTAGAATTATGTGATTATTTCAGTTGCTGTTTGTTGTTTTCTTACGAAGTGTTCCTGCTGAAGAAAATCCCTTTCAGAAATACATTCCTTGGAAGCTGCTTTGGCATTGCCGAACTCCATATCATAGCTCAGAACATATTTATTTTCAATAGTTTGAGACCTTAAAAGTAAGCGTCATTCATACTTCATACTTCTGCACAATTATGGCTACCAGTTTAGCACAGTAATGTTTTCGCCAGTCTAGTGTTGCTGTGCATCCATCTGTGTGGTTTTGAAGAGTTCTGCTTTGCAGCATGCTCACACTGTTGCCTGTATGAGAAGACGCTGAGAATCCCTTCCTGGAGACGTGCTCCCTATGTAGATAATGTCTGGAGTAGTTTGTGAGCCTCTCATACCTATTCTTTTATCTTCAGTGGCACCAGCTGGGGTGAGGATGTAGCCCTGCTTTCTAGCTGAGGTCCCAATCTCTGTTACCTATTTTAAGCTAATTTGCCCACACAGGAAGAACTGGGAATCACGCCCAGAGGTATGATTTCATCTCAAAATCATCCTGTCATCAAGGGCCTAACTTGATCAGCCGCCTAGCCAAAAGCATTCATCTAGTTTTCTTCTGTTACCAGTGGAAAGGTACCTCAGAGGTACCTCTTAGCTTGGCTTTTCCCCATCTAAGATCAGTGTTAGAGTGGGGTGCAATGATCGATCTTCTTGGATAAGCTGTATGGCCAGTGTACTGCAGCCCCCTCCCACCTAGACCGAGATAAGGTGCAGAGCTGGCTGGGGAGTTGCCCTGCAACGGCCTGATACGGTGCCCACTTTCTCCTGGAACATCGTTTGCAGTTGTGGAGTATTGTTTTGTCTTAAGGACTCCGTTCCTCCAGCCGAGCGTTAGAAAAAAAAATCAGTAATCCTAGAGCATTAAAAAAAAAAAACAACCCAAGAATCTATTGATCTTTTTATCAACATAAATGAGGCAAAGTATTCAGCATAAGATTACTCAGTATCTTTCAGTGTAGCATACAGTCTCAAAACATACCTTACTTAGTAGTAAGTTGATTTGAGAATATGATCTTAAGTTTCATTGTGGAGACAGAGGCTTAGATCTTTTCCCATATGATTAACCTAAGGAGCCCTTGACAGATCTGAGGATAAATTATTATTCTCTCTCTGACCACTGAACTACATGTAGTTCACTTAAGTGAGCTATATAATCAATAGCCTCCTGAGATAATACCATCACTGTAATTGAATAGGAGAAAATTGGCAAAGGAATATGTTATTTTGGTTGCACATATTTTTCTTTAGTTACAGAAAATGCATGTTATTTTCTGTAAATTTTATGCATAATTTAAAATACATCAATTACACAGAAAATTGATTAAATATCAGCAAAAGGACTCAATGAGCTCTCCTAGTGAATTAACAATTAAGGGTGCCCTCTGAACTAGTCCCATGAGCAAAATAAATAAAAGACTAGGTATTGCAGAGTCCACAAGCCAGTGCTTTCCCAAGAAAGTAAAAGAATCCAGTTTTCACATTGAGAAGCCTTCATTAGAGTGCTTTGACTTGGTCTCACTGTGTCCAAATCTGGAAGCTGTTAAATCAAATGCCTCAACTTTTGGTGGAAAGCAAGAGGAGGAAAATTAGAGCCAAGGCACAATTTCCAGACTGTTTAGGGCACTGTCAATCAAAGCAGAACCTGATACCAAGGAGTTAAGTGGTAGTCGGTGCAGACTAGGCAGTTCCGGTATCAGATGCTTCAACTTAAAAATGTTTTCCAGTGGTCACATTCTGTACTGTCTGAGGTCTCTCAGACATGGCCCATAAAATGACCGTTTCAACAATTCAGTCTAGCCACAGCAAAAGAGGCATCTGGTGAAGTTACAATAATGAGAGTTTGCTTTTCAAAGGTATTTTTTCTGCAGATGCTGCAGTTCTCACCATCCAAAAGTACCTACAGGTAGAAATCTTGTGCAGTTCAGCTCAGCAAAGAAGTAGGTAGCAGAAATTATATAGGTGAAGGAGCAAGTGTCCACTTCAAAGTCACCCCCTTAGTTGCCCTCCAGCCAGCCAGTATTGTCCAGAGTGAGTTTCAACCTGCTGTCCTCATCCGATTGTGTTCATGTTACACTTTGCTGAGCAGAGACTGCAGCACCCGAAGAGAAACCATGTACACTGGAGCTGGTTTGGGACTTCAGAGGGCCTCACTGCTTATCCTTCACTTTTGCCTTTTACAGCACATTGTCCATCACCCTGCATGGAACAGAATTTCCATGCTCAGCAAAGAGCAGGTGTCGACACTGAGTATCTGGAGCTGTCTTTATGGAAAGACTCCAACTCAGAGACCAGTTGAAGTCAGTGAGAGGTTAAAATCATTGGAACTGAGGAAGTAGATTTACGTTATGAATTTGGTTCATTTTAAATAGGAAAGCTTTTTCACTTAGTGTTGCCCCTAACAACTCCTGGTCAACACTGCTTCCAGAAAAGAGTTGGTACAGGATCCATTCACATACTGAAGTTTTTGTCCACTGCCAGACAATAACTCTCTAATCTGTTGTGCAACATAAATAGGTTTGAAAGATGGAATGAATTCACAGTATTTTGAGACTTCCTAGCATTGGCAGGGAGCTGCACTGGCCCTGGCCCTGCTCAGCTTGCTCTACCCTGGAAATGGGAAAGGGTTGGTAATCTGAACGGCAACCAACTCCAGAGAGATGATGTTTTGAGAGCTGGCCTGAGTGATGGGCACATAGGGTAGGTCTGCTGAGGAAGTCAACACATCATCTATGCATGATGGCCACCTCTACTAAAACACTTGCACTGAGGTTCATTGTACACTTAGAGAAGTGCCTACCTGTTCAGAGAGTTGGATTGTCCATCAGTACTGGTGTCTTGAGAGGTTTTTGTTTTCAATTTTAAGAAGTAAATTGAATTGTGAGAAGTAAATTGAAAAGCTAGACTGAAGAAAATAGAGATAAGACATTAGTATCGTACATAGGTCTAGAAATTTTTTAAAAAGTCATTTGAACAAAATGTCTTCTATTTTCCCAAAGGTATTCTTAATAGAAGAAGCAGGTAAAATACTATTAACCATGTAATTTGGATTTAATTGCCTTAGGTTTTTTGGATGAAATTCGTATGTTTTTATTTGTCTCACTCTTCTTTGCAAACAGTTCAGGCCATTGTCTTAGAAATACATGTACTAGAGCTTGGGAGCCTTCTATGGACTTCAGTGTTTGAAATCTCAATCAGATCGTTCACAATGCAGCTTTGGGGATCTTCTTCTCCTAGGTCAAGATAATAGAATAGGCCTAGTTTAGAGATGGGATGTTCTTCTGGTGTTCTGGGTGTGGAAGAGGAACAGTGCATTTAATGGTGCATGTTACTAGCTTTCTGCAAAGCAGCAAGTAGATGCTTTATTTGCTGAGTTTCTCATGCCTTTGTTTTTACACTTCTTTTTCTTCTAGGGAGAGCATTGAGAAAAGACACTCCAGCCATCCTTCGCCAGCACCTATCCATCCAGTAAACTCCCTCGGACATAATCGCAGCTCAAATGAGCAGATCAGGAGCCATCTGAATCCCGAGGTTCGAGAAAAAGAGAAACCCAAAGAACGAGAGAGGGATCACTCCGAATCTCGGAAGGAAATTAATGTTGAAGAGCACAAGGTGAAGGACAACTATATTTCGGAGAAAGAAGGCCTGAGCCATGAAAGCCGAGTGGTGGAAGAGTCTAAGCAAATGTCCAGGGTTCCTTCACCCTATGCTAGGCCCCCTGTTGTGGAGAGCACCAGGCCTAATAGTACTTCAAACCGTGAGGCCGAGAGGAAGAATGAGCCAGCGTACGATAATCCGAAGAAAAGCAATGAAGTCAAAGTGAAGGAGGAGCGAAAGGAAGACCATGATGTTCAACCTGAGGGACCTCAGACTCATAGGTCGTCTGATCAGCCACCACCTATATCCACATCTAATGTCCATCCAAGTCCTTTAGTGTCTATGCCCATGACTGTAGGTGTAACTGGTATACATCACATGAACAGCATCAGTGGCCTGGATAGGACTCGCATGATGACCCCTTTTATGGGAATTAGCCCAATTCCTGGCGGAGAACGTTTCCCCTATCCTTCTTTCCACTGGGATCCAATGAGAGATCCCTTAAGAGATCCTTACAGAGAGCTAGATATTCATCGGAGAGACCCCCTGGGCAGAGACTTTTTGCTAAGAAATGACCCCCTTCATCGTCTTTCTACACCAAGATTATATGAAGCAGACAGGTCATTCAGGGATCGGGAACCTCACGACTACAATCACCACCACCATCACCACCACCCTCTCTCTGTTGACCCTCGACGCGAGCATGAAAGGGGCAACCACTTGGATGACAGGGAGCGGTTGCACATGCTCAGAGAGGACTATGAACATGCACGCCTGCACTCAGTTCACCCTGCCGCCTTGGATGGGCACCTGCCTCACCCAAGCCTAATCACGCCAGGACTTCCTAGCATGCACTACCCCAGAGTCAGTCCCCCAACGGGACACCAAAATGGCATCCTCAATAAAACTCCCCCCACAGCAGCTCTCAGTGCCCCTCCACCTCTTATTTCTACTCTGGGACCTCGGCCTGGGTCTCCCAGAAGGACTACTCCTCTGTCAACAGAGATGAGAGAGAGGCCTCCCTCTCACACGCTCAAGGACATTGAAGCTCGATAAGCAGAGTGAGAATAAATAAAAACCAGAGAAAGAGGGACAGAACGTTGTAAATGAACATAATATAAAGACCTTCTTACTAGTCATTGATACAGACTGGGATGTGACCCACTGTACAATATGTATAGACCTGAGTGCAAAGATTTTGAAATGGTTTTTTTGTATATTATATGTTGAAATTTTCCAGATCTTTTAGCCAAGTCCATATGTTCCTCGTGTCTCCTACTCTATTTTATTTCTAGTTTAAAAATTTCAAAATTTGAACTGAAGAACAAGACATTAATCTGAATGATTTGACTAGAAACAAACCACCACCAATGTCAACCATACAAAGCTCTTTCAGACCAGAAGTGAAGACAATTGTAGATATTTATGTAAAAAGATTGCTTCATGGGTTAATGGTTCATATATGCAAAAAGGGTAAGATGAAAGCTTTACTTTGTACAAATGTAAATAGATAAAATTAAGTAACATAATACATTAATACTTCTTAAACTGTGCTATTTGCAAACTTAATATTGATCAACACAGTCTGCTTATGCTGTGTTACATATATTGTTATAGACAGCTAAACCCCTTCAACTATGCAATGAATTTTAAGGCTTTTCACAAAAGCCTTTATAACTCAAAGGAGCCTTTTCAACACACAACATAATTAAAGTCATATTTTCCCTGAACAAGCTCATCTATAATAGAAACCTATTCCTCTTGCTTGTTTTGATGAAGAAACAGCCCATTAGAAGTGTAGTTTTCTGTCTGAACCCCTGCATCAAGATGCTGTTACTGTAGCTCATGTATTCCGTAGAACGCGTCAGGGTTAGCGATCTGTAATCAGATACGGTAGTCGTGACAGATTGGGTTTTAGTCACATTAATCTGGGTTAAACAGTTATAATCAAATGCTGGATATTTTCCAGAACTTTCGTCACTTAACATGTCAAATTTATTTTTGGAAGAACATCTGCTTATAGCCATTCATGTCTGTTTTTATTTTTATTGCCAGTGTGTCATTTTTCTCTGTACACACTTTTTTTTTTTGTTAAGTGATTTTTAGCTACATAGAAACAAATCCTACAAGAAAGCTAATACTTTTCTAAATGATGGACATGTTTTCACTGTGGATTAGTAGTTTAATTAATGAACTCCAATGCAGATTTCATAATGCCATTTATTGTACTTCAGTTGGTAATAAAGTCTGTGAATAGTTAACAGGTCAGCCTTGTTGTTCCCTAATCATAGAAGACGTGAAATAACATGAAGAACATGGTCCTTTTTAAAAATATGCATCGATCTTCTGAAATCTGTCTTTTCATAACACACTTTTTTATAATGTGTTAAGTTTCTTGTCTAAATATTTGGAGAGAATATGACTTTATCAGAGAGAATTCAATATCTTGTCTACTGGACTGTAAAATATATGTATGAAATAAAATTAGTTCCATTGGTCTTCTAGTGTATTAAAGTGCTATCTGAAGTTGTTACCCTGTTTTGGCAAAAAAAAAAAAAAAGAAAAAAAAGAAAAAAGTTAACTACAGACAGTTGTTTCTAATGATCAGAGATCTATTTTAGTAGTCAACTGAAGGTTTAGTTGTGAGCTTCAGATTTTGTGAACTCCAGATGTTGTGCAGTGGTTTTTTTTTTTTAAGAACAAAAGGAAAAATACAAAAAAACCCCAACCCTGAAGAATATGTACACTGGAACCGTAGTGGTAGCTTTCAGTATTGTAAAGAGATTGTTATATACAAACCTTTTTGCTGTTTATCCTGTATGTAATAAAGTCCTTTCTAGATCCTATGTGAAAAGAAAGTGAAGCGGCTCTCAATCTTCAGCATGTTTCCTCATCAGCGAAGACTTGTGTAATGTAAATTGTGCCATGTTATTAAAAAATGTGAACTAAACTGCTAGGTGCTTCTTTGTGTGGAGTACCCCATCATTGCTATGGGGAAGAAATACTTTTTCCCAAGAGTGGGTTTTTGTTCAGAAGAAATAGCTATTAAAAAGATAAAGGAAATGGCAAGCTTTTATAAGCCATGTAATTAAAATTATTATAGTAATCAGGAAAAAAGGAACAAAAAGGAGACCAGATCCTTGGCTTGTCCAGTTTCTTTAAAATATAGTAACACCCTACTTAAATTAGCTTTTAGCTAACTGACTAGTTGGTCTTTCAGGATAGTCCCATACTTAAGTACATGGCTGTATGCAAGCCCTTTTGTGAATTTCTGCAGTTCCGCATAAGCCAATGGCATTTTACTAGTTTTCATCAGCTAAGAATATGGCTATCTGTTACTATGAACAATTTGTACATAAATATGTTCAATTTCTTGCAAATTGTGAAGTTCTTCATAGTACAGCTTTCATGGCATCCTTTTTTGGGAAAAAAAAAAAAAAAAAGCTCCTCATGATACAAGATTTCCAGGAGGGTTTTTTAGTTCAGGGATTTTATTTTTTTTTTAAAGCTTGTTGCAAACACTTCAAAACCTTTATCCAGGCTACTTTGGCAGAGGTAACTTGTGACACTGAAATTTGCTTTCTTGAGCAAGACTTAGGAAATCTTTCTTCTCCCTCAATAATTGCCAGTTGTTTTGGTAAGCAATTAAATGTATGCAGCCATGTATTCAAGTTTGGTTTTGTTTCTTCAGCCCTGTAGCACTTCTGTCTGTATTCTACTCTTACTCCCATGTAAATCTGATAAAAGTGAAATTTCCCTGAATTTAAACCATGTAGCTAAGAGAAAGGAATAGCCGTGTCTTTTTTAAAATCCAATTTTGTGTGAACTGTGCAGAATGTACAGTAGTAGCATAGTGTGCCAAAAGAGCTTTTTTACTTCTTTCTGCGAGGAACCCATAACTCAGTCTTCTGGATGCACATCATTAAACAACTTCCAAGCTTCTGAAGGAAACCAGTTACAGATAGCTGTAAGAAGGATGAAAACTATTGGAGCAAGCTTGCACAGATACAGCATGAGGGGCCCCATGAGGGAGGGTCTAATGAGAGCATCATCTTCAGGCTCATCGCAAAGCACTGTAATAGGAGTGCTAACAGCTCTGTCAGTGTCTTCAGGGAGAAGAAACGCGGTATCTGATTGTACAGACTGTGATCCTTGTCCTCCCAGGTGCTGAGCATACTCCTGCTGATGGTCCTTAATTCCCAGTGAAGCCAATGAACCCTCACTCCTGGAGTCCCAGAAAGCATTGAGGCATTTCACTCCCTTTGAATTCAATACAATTTAAGTGGCTATATGCCTTTGAAGATCCGGGTGTCAGGTCTTCTTGTAAGAGTGGTGATGCTCAGAGGAATATGCCTGAAAGGTACAGTAAGAGATGAAACAAGATTTTTAATGCTTTTTAACTTTTTGAGATGCAGTCATTGCTTTTCAAAAGTTTGCTATAGGCATGTTAGGTTGCAGGTGTAGACAATCTTTTTAGCAAGGTTTTTCATTCAAGACATTTGTCTTAAATCTTCTATTTTTGAATCATGAGTATTTAAGAAATTAAGTTCGTTTAAAGACCATGCTGAATACCACCAGTAGGAATGAAAGGAGTTCTAAAAGTATTACTCTGTACGGTGTGAGAGATTTGGATCATAGAAAACCCTGAGCTACTATGCTTGTAAAACCCAGGACCTTTGCTTTATGCTTTAAATCTCCCACCTTCCCACACTCCAACTAGTTTTGTACTTAGCAGCTTCCCATCACCAGTTGAGATGCCAACTAGAGCAGTGTATAGGAAGTGATTCTTTGAAAGTGGTAACGTTTGTTCCCTGATACAATGTTCATTTTATGCTGTGCTTTGTCCCTTCTTTTTTAACCTTCTATATTATCTTTTTTGTCTTTCCTTACTAAATACCTAGCTCTAACCTGTTTTTCTGCTATTTGTACCTTACTGATACTCTCTTACCTTTTTGCCAGTCATGCTGTCTTTCATGGCTTATGATAGCTAAATCTATTATAGGCAGCAATACATACTGCAGACAATTTTTTCCAAGAGCCGTAGACGTTGTATATTTTTGTTCTTTTTTTTACCTTTGCCTGTATGTGCTCATGAAAATTTGTAGTCCTTGCTGGACTGGAAGATAGGCAAATGGAGGCTGGGGAGGATTTTACTGAAGGTATTTTCCATTTGCTGTGGCTGTGCCTTGTTAAGTAAATTTTTTAGCGTGATTCTTGATAATTTGAACTCTAACTACTGCTTCGCACATGCAGGTGACCTCTGCTGAAAGCCACCTGGGGCACTGGAACAAGGTAACAGACCATTGGTTATATTCCGTTTACAGAGGAGCTGCTTGGCTTACTGCTTTTGTTTCTGACAAGAAAGGAGAGCGAGCTGTGGTTCAAACAATGACCAAAGACTCAAATTATACAGGGTTCTGTTATGCCCATGGTGACTGTTAAGTCTCACCCAGATAAACCAACTTGCTTCTTTGGACTCCAACTGCCATCTTTGGAGGCATACTCATCCATAGGTTCAGAAAGCGATTTGGAATGGGATCCCAACTTAAATGGCCTGAATTGCCTTTTGAAGGTGACTCTTCCTTAACTCCAGATGGAGACTAGCCTCTAACTTAGCTGGTTCAGAGAAGTACATGCAAATGAGTGGTGGGACTACCTCTTCCCTTGTTGATTTTACAGTCTCATCAGATCTTCCTTCTTTCCTTTGCACTGTAAAGTACCAATCCTAGCCATTCTTGATGTGAAGCTCTTTGGGACACAGCCCGTCTCTTACTACGTGATTGCAGTGTGCTTGGTGCCCTGACTGGGGCAAGTGAGCATTTCTCAGTGTTGCTGTAATACAAAAAAACCTTTGGTAGTACTAGAGACCGGAGTGAACACTGAAGGCCTCAGTGAATTAGCCATGGTAACCACTACAAAAGACTCCAGGTTTTTGCTAGCCAAGAAGAAACAAAGCTGCAGGTGAGGGCAAACTCTGTTCTCCCTGCGCCCTGTCTCCATCTGGAGAGGCTTAGACTGCTTGTGGCCATGGGCAAGGTGGAAGTTCCAAGCTGGCAATGCCTCCAAGTGCTTATTGTGGAGTTGGCAGAGAGTTCCCAGCATGGTCCGTTTCTGCCAGCTGTGTGGCTGGGGGGACATGCACCTTTCTTTTTCCACAGGTATCTTGCAACTAAAATCATTTTAGCCCCAAGACATTTCCTGCTTATAAAGAATATCCCCCTCCTCATTTGTGCGCTGTTTGTCTGCATATAGAAACATGTATTTATATACATCAAAACGCACACACAATGTCAGGTGCAATATCACAGGCAGAAAGCTCTATACAGCAAGAAGCAGAGTGTGAGATCATGATGGCACCCTACAATATCACATGGCTTTTTTGCTGCTTTCTGCTAAGGCCTCTCCTTTAGATTACGACCATTGCATTTGATGTTTCCTGTGCTGGTCTGGTAATGCAAACTTCACCATACCATTATCCTCATTTTATAATTGTGCATAAAAGTGCAGCTGGAAACACAAAACTCAGAGTCACCGGTGCAATACCAGCCACCTACTCCCTGAGTCATCCCAGGAGTCACCCAAGGGAACTAGGTTACTGCCTTAGTCACCACGAGAACAAAAAAAATCCTGAATCAGGTAAATTGCAGAGTCAGTGGTAGTAAGAGATGAGGAATTTCTGAGTTGCTGTTTTGTCTTCAGAAAGCACATTTAACCTTAACCTGTGTTAACAACTTCCTGGGGTCTGAGACTTGCTAAAATGGTCTCCATGAAAGAATGGGTTTACTTATTTATTGATAATTCAAGTACCTCAAGTATTGACCCAAGCTGATAAGGCCTGAGGTCATTCTGGGTATTGAGGGCAGATATGCTGTATTTTACTACCTAGTGTGGCTCATTTAATTGTCACTATTACTCAGTATTGAAACTCACGCAGAGTGTAGCATTTTTCTTGGTTGGATTTATGATATGTTTCTCTGCTGAAAAACTTGCATTTAGCCCTAGGAACCAAGCCATCCACCCCCGCTAAAATCATCTTTGTTTCAAGACAAGAAAATAATTAAGTGAGAACTTAATCAATTGATTAAATAGAGACTTTACCTATCAAATATACAATATTACTGTGTGTTGATGAAATGCATCTTCTGCTTTGCATCTTCAAAGCCCTTAACTAGTTTCCATTGAATCAGTGGTGGGTGGTGGGGTTTTTTTGATGCAGCAGAGATTGCATTAGCATCAAAAGCTTGGAAACTAAATTTTTTTTTATCTGTTAAAGATAACTAAAAATGCAAGTATAAATTTCCTGGGATTTTCAGTGGTCCCTATTTTTGAAGGGCCTCAGTGTATTTGTGGCAAACATGATGCATTTGGAGCTCATTTGATAAAAAAGCCAAACCTCTGAAACAACCGCCAGCTACTTGTCCTCCTAAAGAAAAGTTTTGTGTCAGTATGGCCAAGCAGAGCTGGATTTATTTTAGCCTGTTAGAAAAGGCTGTCATTCTTCAGAGATACCACAAGAGGGTAGTTAAAGGGAGACTGAAATATGTGTAGGCTGACAGGATGGCTATGCTGTTTCGTGCAAGGTGAATGTAGCTGTAAATTATTTTTATGAGAGTCTGATCTGTGAGGAGCTCTCCTGTTCCCCTGCATAAATGACAGAAATCTCAACGGTGCTGTGGCAGGCAGTGATCAGGCTGACTAAGGAGTGACCTTGCTCTATCTCATTTAATAAGAGGGACTAGAAGTGGTCCATACCCAGAGCATTCAGCTAGATAAAGGCAATCGTATTTTGGAGAGTTGGGCTTAAATTGCGTGGTGCTACAGTCTAGCAGCAAAGCACCGTGCTTATGTTAAGGGACTAAACGATGCTTCTCTATAGCAAATAGTATGTACGATAGGAGTCAGTGTATGTCAGCTCCTCAAAGCCTCAGCCTCTAGTGAGGACATTAGTCTTCTTCCACTACCTTGCTTTTGAAAGGATTAGCCAAGGACTAAGCAAGAGAATGACTTCATTTGGAGATGGGGAAAAAATCAATGCCAAATTTTCTAAGGATGTAAATTAAAACAGTTTATGTAAAATCATTAGAGCTGTCTGCTTCGTACCAGGAGCAAACTTGGCCTTGGTTGTTCCTTTCCTACCCTAGTCACCTTTGCCACGTCAGCGGCGAGCTAACATTTCCCTGCTGCTGTAAAAGCTCTCCTCACTCTCCGGAGGCGCTGCCTGCCTCGAGGGGCATTTCCTTGAGCGGGGACTGAGGAGCAGGCAGCAAAGGTGGCCCCAGCCGCTTTTTGGCCAGGCAGAGGGCCAAAGCGGGCCTGGCAGAGCCTTCGTCTCCCTTCCCACAAGAAGGCCAGGCCCCACACCCGCCTGCCCCCCAGCCAAGCCATAGCAAGCACCTGGACATTGGCCTGTCCCCATAGGCATGGCCTGGCCGCTGTCCGACCAGGAGCCAGTCCCCTTGGAAAAGGTGGCAGCCCCGTGCACACCTTGTTTGCGGGGCTCTGTGAGCTGAGCCCCCTGGCCTGCTGCTCTGCCCGAAGAGACCTGCGCTCTGCTTTGAACGGGGCAGCCCTCCCTCCTCACAGCCGAAAGCCGGGTGCCCGGCTCTGCTCGCCTGGGAGTCTCCAAAGCGGTTGTCACGAAGCCGAGCAGCGAGGTGGGTCCGCGGCGGCGGGGCAGAGCACAGCGTTGAGGAGATGGCGGCTTGCACCCTCACACCCCGGGGAAGGCAGGGGCACCTCAGCACCCCGGCCAGCTGTGCCGCCCCACGCCGGGCTCCCTTCAGCCACCTTGCAGCGTTATCATGGAGTCACGCTTATGTCAGTGGAGTCATGCTACGATAGTCATTATGGTTTTAAATGACTCATTTTCCACTTAACTGTATTATTGTGGCTTACAGACCTTCTGGAGCTTTGCAGCAGTAAATATACATCACTGCATACTACAGCGATATCCTGAACTATTTCTTTGCAGTATCTATGTAGCAAAACAGTGTTGGGGCGAGAAGTTGTGTCTGCGCCTCCAGCTCCCAGCCCAGCTCACTGCTCAGCCCAGCAGCTGTCCTGGTGGAACCACAGCACGATGCGCTGGCATGGGGCAGAAATGTGTCTGGCTGGTGACATGCTTGCAGAAACTGGTTGATCGTCTTTAGTATGCCTTCATGCCGCCTGAAGTTGGCATCTTTTTATGAGAAAAATTTGAGATTCCTGTCAGATGCATGTGAGAGACCCTGTGTCGGTGCTGAGGCGGCCAGGCCCGTGAGGCCTTGGTGTCCCGGGGAATGGCCGTGGGTCTGCTCTGACCGGGCCGTGCTGGCTGGAAGGACCCCTCTGGACTCCTCATAGTTTTATTCCCCTCCCGCGCCGGCTCTCAGTTTGAATTCGTGCAGGCAGGGCCAGGGATGGAGCTGCAGAGGGCAGTGTGGGAGAGAGAAACCCGAGCGGACATGGCGGCGGCGCTGCGGCCGGCGGGCGCCTGCAGACGCTAGAGGGAGACGCCGTCCCAGCCTGGCTGGCAGCGCGCAGCGGCGGCCGGAGCCCGAATCAGTGACCTTTTTTTGGGCTGTTGGTCTGTTTGGGTTCTTTTTAACCCTCAAACGGTTCCTGCCTGCCTGGAGCTCCCGTGCCGGGCTGCAGAGAGGCGGTCGCCGGTGCCCCTCGGGCGGCCTTGCCTCTTGCTCTCCACAAATCTTAGCAGCCCCCGTTCTGATTTTAGACCTGCAAGGTAAGAACAGTCTAGGTTGGGAGTTATTTTGATACAGGCATCTTGAGAAACGTGTTGAGGAATGCAGCAAGTTGAAGTAAAGGCTGGGGGAAAAAAAAATGCACCCACTGTAAGTTCGTATGTTGCCTGTGGGGATGGAAAAGAAAAGTAGGAAAAGGAGCAGGTAGGACAGACTGGGCTTTTACGATGTATTTATTTACTTGTCATTAAAAGAGGTAGTAAATGCCTCTCTTTCTCTACCAGCACCTCTGAGTGTTGTCCCTCATGTTTGGGGCCCTCAGCCCTCAACAGGACAAAATGGCGGAGGGCGGCCCCATCGCGCTGTGGGCTGCCCGCGGTCCCCAGGCACGGCGCTGGGCCCGGCCCGGCCTCCGGGTCTGACCCGGCCGGGCAGAACTGCTGGGGAAGGGCACTGTCTTGGTGGTCTGCAGCTCCATGTGAAGCTGGTTAACAGGAAGAATTAAAGAAAGGGGGAAAAAAAAGCCTGTTTAGGGAGGGGAAAGACACCCAACAACTCTTCTTCCTTTTTTTCAGATGTTTGTCACCCATATTCAACTTGTTGCCTCTTCCCTAGTAGCCTGCTTTATTTCCCACTTTTATCTCAAATTAAGAAGGCAGGATGCTGGGAAACGAGAGCAACATGTTGATGTCTTTTTTTTTCTTTGCCAAAGTTGAGTTTCATTAGATGAGTTTGGGTGGGAAGAGTTTCTTTCAAATACCGTCCTGGCAAGTCCTCACCAGCTGAGGCAGCATGTCGGGATGGCCAGACAGCGGGACAATGGGTGCCAGACATCGTGTCTCCAGTGGTCACTCCGTTGCTGTACTAGGACGGGCTGTGCTGTCCACCCTGGGTGTAAGCAGGACCTTCAGAAGAATTTTTGAATGCGAAATTGTGAGCACTCCAGCATCGTGTATGTTCGGTGTGATAGCATGACTCGTGAGCTCTGGTAACTTGGGGATACAGCCAAACTAGAGGTAAAATTAGTTCTCACTCCAGTTGTGTGGAGGTAAATCAAGTGTGTATTGTTCTATAGCGCGTTTCTTTGGATGATGGCATGTTTTTAAATTGTGTTTCAAAGCAAAGGACTAGAAGCTTCAGGTTTGATTTCTGTTCCAGCGTGCTGGAGAGTCTTAAGAAAGTCATATTGAGAATCCGTGCCTCTGTTCCCTTCTCTGTGATACAACTCTCCCCCCACCCTTTCTTCCTGTAAAGAGCTTTTAGATTTATTATTAGCAATTCTATATGAGAGGTTTCATCATGGTGTTTTGGGGTTTTTTTTCCCATTTATATTTTGTAATACCCATTAGCAATGCAGTAAGTCTGTTCTGGCAGATTATTTAGTTTTATCTTTAGGTTGACTTGAATTTGGAGGGATTACAGTCAAAGTGGGCATATGATTTTAAGAATTATTCTGTAATGACTGCAATAGCTTTATATCGCTGCTAATTCTAAATTCCATTTATTTGGAGTCAAGTGAACTTGTTCCCTGTCTCCGCAGCTTTGACTTAATAAACTTTGTTCTGAATGGCACGAAGACTCCTTCATAAAACAGGGAATAGCCTATCTCCAATAAATCAAGCATCGAGTAGTTGGATCTCTCCCTAATTGATTATTTACATGAGTTTCCATGAAATTCTGATATCTAGACTACTGTGGGATCAAACTGGACCTTGGTTTTGTGCGTGTACCTTTGACAACTTTAGTTCTACCCAGATGCGCAGGTCTAAATCTGCCTGTCACTGAAGGGCTAAATCATGAATGTCCTTGACTTTCACTTCCAAAATACCTTGCAGCATTTTGGTGTGTGAGCTAAGCACTTTGCTAAACCTGTGAATCCAACTGAAAAATAAGAAGACAGCTCTGCAGCACTGCACTTGTCGATGTTTCATGCTTTTGGTTTTCATTTTAAACACAGCCCGTAACAGTGAAATTGCAGTGAAAGACTATCATTGCACACTTAACTCATCAAGACAGGAAGAAGACTCTTGCAAATACATGTATTGGGGGGTACAAAAGCCAAAATGTGATGGTTAAATGTAAGATTGTAGGATTTTCTTTTATCTAGAGGACTAGATTTGGGGTTTGGCTCTTGTAAAGGAAGATCGGTTTGCTGTTGTCTTTTCTTTTTGGCATGTGGCTGTCTTCAGGAAGTTCTGACAGATTCTTTGGATGGCTTAAGTATTAGCAAATATGGAGTTAGTAGCCTGTAAAAATATCTGCTGGGTATAAAAGCAGGGCTTTAACATTAGCCTGGGAGAGGATGTTTTATGAGGATATTTATGCTTTTGAGGAAGGGGCAGAGGATTGTGTAATGGGGCGATGAACAGGAGGTCTAAAAGGAAATGAATGGGAATGGTTTGTACATACTAGAATATTCAGTTCCAAAATAATGTGGGTTTTATGTGAATTTCTGAACCTGCAAGTGGTGCAAAGACAGTTTAAAGGGCTGATGTTGCTTGTCAATCTTTTCTTCTTGTAGGTAGCTGAAAACCTGTTGAAGATGATTATAAACTCTTTCACTGCTGAGCATCAGAGAAATCTCAGGAGTTCCTAAATTTGCCACAGGTATGACAAAATTTATTGGAGATGTTACTGGAAAAGTTATGACAAAATCGCCTATTTTGATTCACTCAGTAAAGCTGTTGCTTTTCATTCCAAATGTGGAACAGGCTATCTGGCAATGGCACCAGTTTGGGATTGCAGAGCTCTGTATTGTCTTTTCAGTTCAGTCAGAGACTTGCAGGCTAACATAGTTTACCCAATATCAAAATGAGCCTAATTTTCCAAACTTCTCCACACATATTATACATTGCATTATAATTTCCATCCTGTAGATATATGAAAACAATAAACAAGAAAATTCACTCTTCTGGGTGGAGAACGAAACTCTCCTGATAACTTTAAAAGACAAAACAGGAAATGTCATTTTGAAATGTTCTACCTAAAATGAAGTAATGGTTTCTAAAGCCCCAGCACAGCCATGGTCTGAGATTGTTTGCCAACAGCGCAAACCGAGACCTGGGACCATACCAACTTCAGGAAGCAGAGTTCAGCTCTCTGTCACTCCCAGTTTTGCCGTGTATATTCCGGAGCAAGCCGAGTTTCTTAGGGCTGTTAAGTCAGGAACTGGATCTTTGTAGTAACCAGACTTTCACATTCCCAAAATATTGACACATATCAGTCCAGAGGAACCCAAAGTAGTTTCTAATGAAGATAGTTTCATTTTGAAATCTGAGCAAAGGCTCACTTTCATATTTTCCCTGAGGCGTACACAGACCACAAATTTGAAAGCAGTGCCAGCTTTGGTAGACACGAGTTTCCTAAGGCTGCTGATCCTGTAGCAGTTAAACCAAAAGCCCTTTCAGGTAGTTTGTGTGTCTGCTCTGACTGGGATGTTGTGAAATCCCTGCAGCCTGCTAAGAGAGTATGTGGGGAAACTCGCCCCTGTTGTTGGAATCCAGGAAGGATTTTCATTTTGGTTCATTGCCTTTTTCTGGTATTTTCCTGGAAAATTTTCAGCAGCTCTAATTCTGCTTTATATGCTTAGGCGGCAAACACCTCAGGGCCCAGCCTGGCACACGGAATGTGTGCATATGGTACTGAGCCCTGTTTGCAGCTGATGTGTAATGCCTAAAGGCTACCACAAAACTCCAAATACCCAGTGAGCTTTGTATGCTTGGCTAAGGCATGTCTTCCACCATGTCACAGATAACACACCACGTCTAGGTTAAAGGGCTTTGATACTTTGCTTAGGACCTCACACAGCTGCAGAAATAAGACCTGAAAGGGAATTGCTGCCTACTGCACCAGGAGGGTGCTTCACCTCAAAATGGCTGCTGCATGTTGTGCCGTGATGACTTCAGCTGCTCCCTTTGGGGCTGTTTGCTTGTTTACACTTGCTTAGTCTTGGATCTGAGTCACCTGTGCTAGACTCTGTGTAACGCAGGAAAAGATGGCTCGCTAACCAGGTGTGAAACAACCACGACTGTGCAAAGACAAGGAAACAGCTTTGCCTCAACAGGGTGGGCTTCAGTGCCAGAGTTTTTTCAGTGGTTTAAGCGTTGCCCAGCTCTTTAAGGCAGTAAAGAAACACTTTAAGGTGGAATTTGATGAATGCTCAAACCAATAGCTTTGCCTGCCTTTCAGGTGAGCTTCTCCCACAGGTGGGAGGTGATAGTATGGGAGAAAGTGTGTAAGTGTTTGCTCATAGGCTACAGCTGCAGCTAAAGCTTGGAGGAAGAGGAGGCCTGGGAGCTTTGCTCAGTTCTTTCTTTTACTTCAGTTGTCCTAAGGCAGGTCAGGGTATAGGCAAATAAACTTAGCAACTCACTGAACCATAGAGAATAGTTGAAGACTTGTAGTTACATATTGAGGGTGGAATTTTGTCTGTTTTGTGGAGAGTGGAGTCTTGGCAAGTCTTGGGGTTAGCTGGTATCTTGTATGATGGATTGGGCTGATTGTCTAATAATCAAAATGATCCCTTTTTGTTTAGTATCTCTGTATCTCACAGACTTAAATGGTTTTTGGTTGTGTTTTTGAGGGGATTTTCTGGTCGTGATGTTTGTAAGAAGAGTTTTATAAATGGGGAACCTAGTGAAAGAAAAATGAAGTTCAAGACTGAACGAAGCTGGTAAAGGAGGAGGGGATGAGACCTCAGCTGTGGTTTCCCAAGTCCGTTCTTTTCCCTGGCTTGGTGTAGGCATCATTAGCAGTGGTGCTATTGTAGAGACCAAGTAGCCAGGTGAATCATGAGTTAGGAAGGAGAGGAGCGATGCAGAATAACATGTGAAGCTCCAGAGCCGGTCAGTTCAAAATGGCTTTTGGTTTTGAGAAATTCATTCTGATGCTGCTAGTGCTCAGGCTGCTCTTTACATGAACAAAAGACTTATCTCTTCTGGGTTGCAATGTAGCATTTTTTGCCTGCCCTAAATTCACTTAATTTTAACTTAATCGCTCCGTATTTTTTAATGTTTCTGTGAGACTACCATGTTGCTGTCTCAGCAGTAACAGTGAGAAGTTGAAAGAAGTTAATCGTGCAGTGTAGCTCTATGCTCTATGGTTTATTATTAAGAATAAAGACAAGCACTCCACCATTTTATCTCTAATGTGCAGTTAACTTAATTCCTAATCCTCTAAAGAGATGGTGTTCTTCCTAACGGTTTGGCTTCTGCCTTGCTTTCAAGCTGCACACGAAACTTAAAAGCTGAAATGCTCGGTGCTGAGAAAATTTTAATAAATGCATGCATAAGTCAGTCTTCATTAGCTTCTCCTTAAACATTCAGGGAGAGAAGTTTTCCTTTTACTAGAGCGCCTAGTTGAAATTAATGCTTAGCAGGCTGCTTTCCTGTTTCTCTTGTGTGTATAATGGCCATTGACTCATGGTGCAGTGCAAACAGATACCCACAGACTGATACCGTGTTAGCCTAGTTCGCTGTTTGAAATGTTGGTTAACTGTCTAAAATACCTATTCCGCCTTGGCTGCCAGCTCTTTTCTTAGCCTGGCCGCCACCTCCTCCCCGTTATTTTCATGGTTCCTCGCTAGATCTAACTGTTTGAGTATTCACTGAGGACATGTGGGCTGTGGTACAAGTTAATAAGCTTCTGTAAGCAGCTAGATCTTTACAATGACAGTTTTCTTTCTTTTTGGAGCAGCGGTATTTAGCAAACAGCTTAACAAGCTTCATCTGCAGAATTTTGGCATTGTTGTGTTTTCACTTGTAATGCAAGTTCTTCAACTTGCAATTTGGTCCCTGTTCACTCTTTGTCCGGGATACAGCTCCAAAAGCGGTGAGACGACATCTGTGCTCAGGTTAGGTTTTTTTAAACTGCACATAGTCACCAAAACCCTGCTGGTTTTAGAATGTTGTTTTTATTGCCCCTTTCTTTTGTGTATGTTTAATTTTAGCCTCTTGCAGTCTTCCTGTTTCACTAATATCCCCCACGTTCATCTTACTCCACTCACCTATATGGATTAATGCTCTTACTATATTGATTGTACAGCATTGATTTGATAATACCAATCTTATACTCTTAACTGTAATCTCATATTTTTCTCTGGTCTCAAAACAGCCTTACTAAATGCCCCTCTTCCCCCACCTTTGCACTTAGACTTTGTATAAAATCACAACAGTGATTAAAAGCCCTGAAGCTAATCGTGCTGTGCCCTGCAGGCCCAGCGTGCCTTGCTGACTTCATAAGCACTGAAAGCTAAGGCGAAGGTGTTGGATAATGCTCCCACGTCTCTTAATAGCTGCTAGATGCTGACATAAATGACCTTCCAAAATCTGAGGCTTGTGTTTTTGCAAGTGGTTAGTCACTTGGGTGCTTAGCTTTGGTACCTTTGGGGGAGGTTAAATACCTCAAATATTTGCTTGCCTGTGCTTACTCTTCGATGTTCAAAATTCTGGCAAGAGCTCAACATCCAAATTCCCTGGTGACCCGTGAAAAATCTCTTCCTAAATGTCTAAAGCATATAAATCTTAAGATTTCCTAGAGTCAAGAAGTGTTTGCAATGAGGCAAAGTCTGATGCGCTGAAATTACCAGCAGCTTTCCAGGAATTGTGGCAAAACAGAACCTGTGTTGATCCTCTCTGAAAAGCACGTATTTTTCAGTCAGACGTGCAAGTTAAAGTACGTATGGATTCTGCAGAATTTTCAGCTTCACATGCATCTTTTTTTTTTGATTCCTGAAAAAGCATCTTCATTATGTGGACTGCATTCTCTAAAAGCCTGAAATTGTGTGCTGGGCTGGACCGAGGTCTTCCCCACCTTCTCCTCAAAGGTGCTGAGGCGTCCTCCTACCTAACCTGCCTTTGCTTGTCTTTTTGTGGCTCTGAACCTGCATGAGGCTCCGTCCATCCTGCCCCAGCCGAAGCCTCGTGCACTGTGGAGGGGAGAGGGTGTCCGAGGCTGATTCTTTGCAAGGAGCTGCTTGCACTTGGGATCCTGGCAGGTCTCCTGTCTCCTCCAAAACAGTACTGCAATAACAACTTATTTTGGCACAGGGGAAATGGGAAGCAAAATGGTCTGCGTGCCCCTTTTTGCTGTTGATTCAGCATTTCGGAAACAGGACTTGCCCCCACTCAAACTGGCTGTACAGTCCAGAGCAGAGGCTGATGTGCTCACACACAGAGTACAGTCTCCAGGTGTAGGCAGTTTCATTTTCTGTCTCACTTTGCAGTTGTCATGGAGTTTTAAAGAATATTTTCATTATCCTATGGCAGTTGTAAGACACATCCTTGGTTTGACAGCTTCTACGCCAGCTCACTACTCTCATCACACAGATGAGTTTCTCTTTAACGTTCAATATCAACATTTCACTTCTCTGAGATCCAAAGCTGTAGTGTAAGCAAGGAGAGGACAACCATGAGAAAGTAAGAGGCTCTAAACACAATGTGTGTGCAGATGCTGTCACAGGGACACCACAGGAAGATGTGATTGTGAGGGGATTTTTTTTTTCTGCTATTTGACATTACATTGACTTCCATTTTAGTTTATTCCTTAAAGAAATCCTCCTGAGGCTAAAACCACAACCCAGTACAGCAAACATCTTGCTGTATTTTGTTGTCTTTTGCTTGTGTTGGTGGGGCGTCAGAGCCTCCAAATCTCTCTGCAGACTGCGTCAGGGAGATTATTTAAAAAAAAAAAAAAGTCAAAAAAACCAAACCAAAACAACATAGCTGGGGTCTGTGCTTGCCCCTTTCAGAGACTGGGCAGTGTCATACCTCCTGTAGGAAAAGAAACGGAGGCAAAGTAATCTGTGTGGAGACAGTTGTGCATTGGGGTTTTTAATCCTGTTCTTGTAAAGCTTGTCTTAGGCCAGCCTCTATGCTGTTGTAATCTGTGACCTAATCAATGCCAGTCCCAGTAGGCTGGTGAGTTCTGGGTTAGGGTGCTGTGTTTGGGTTGTGCTTGGCTTGCTTGCTACTCTTTGCTCCCTCGTGGTCTTTTGCATCCATGCAGCTAAGGCCACACAGTGCTTCACCTTGAAAGCTTAGCATTTTATTTCCTTTACTTTGCATCTAATAGAGATCTGATCAGTGCTCTGAGGTGCTGCCGTAAGTCTGTTTCAGGGCAGCTTTGAGAAAGGAAACCTTCGCAATGCTTTTCTGTGTTAGAAAAGCGTTCCTTGGGTAAAAGTAACTCCTATCTAGAACACCTCTTCCAACTTCTCTCCAACTCTCATGTAGGCTGTAAACAACTTTAAGCAGTCCCTTTGTTATTTTTCCTCCTCTGAAGCATTTTCTAGATTCCCTTCCTACCACCTGCTTTTCCCCAAGGTCTTGCTTCCCTGGGAGCCCTATGAAATACTTGACCCAGCCGCAGCATAGGCAGGAACAGAAAGGAAGGAGGGCAGTGGAAGGGGGCTGGGAGCACTCACAGCGGCAGTTGGCTGAGCCTGTCCCCGCTCCTTGCTCCAACTCGTGCAATCAGAGGTCGTATGTGTAGATTTGGGGGTAGTTTCAACCCCCTATGGACAGGTTTGCCAGTGGGATTTTGGGGGTGATTGCTGAGGATTTCCGTGCAGCCTGGAGGTCAGGGATTGGCAAAGTCCTTTTGCATCTAGAGGGCTGGAGCTGTGCCTTAGGGGACATGAGTTGCTAAAGCAGTGAGTGTAGGGAAGCCCTGTTACAAATGGAGGAGCAAGATTTGGGGAGCTGTGAATGGGTTGGGGTGGTGGTTGAGCTGAATGGTGCACGAGCTGGCTTTTTTTGAAGCCTTAGTGCAAGTATTTAAGAAGATACTGTGTTTGGAAGAGGCTGGAGCTTGTGGATGGGACTTTACGACAGGCCTGAGAAAGATGAGGCGGGGGTGCCCTCTGTCTGTTGCCACAAAAAAATGGCTAATCCCTAATGCTTGGAAAAATCTGATTTTCATCAGAGGTGAGCGTAAATGCTGCATTTCTGATTTGATTGTTTGCTCGCTGACTGCAGCTTTGCCATATGGGGCAACATGCCCCATAAGGCAGGAGAGCAGTGGCTTTTGTTAGAGCTGTTGGGGATGATGGGGTTTGAATGTGTAGGATAGCTTGTCCTTTAATAATACTGCTTATTTTTGGACTAGAAAGAAAGCAAATAATAACTGCTGCTTCAGCTGCTTAAGCATGTCTAAGCTTCATTTTGCAGCATCTTATTTCATGTCCCTTATATTCTTGCATGGTGTCACTACTGCTGTCATCCTCTGGTGCTGGATTTCGAAATCGTTAGCAGTGGAGTTACTTTAATACTGAAAAGCAAAGTGTCAGACGACTGCAGTGCAACACAAATGACAAATGGCTTTTGAAGAACAGCCTTTTAAAATTGAAGCTAAGGGACTGTGGGCCTTCACTTTTGGATGTGGGGGGACGTATGTCATTAGCACTAGTTGTATTTGGGTAATTTTGTGGTCTTGCTAGTGTAACAGCAGATGAAACCATTTTGTCTTGGGAAATACCGTGTTTTCTGTGGTGTGCTCTTACAATAATCCAAGTCTGAGGAAATGGGTTGGTCAAAACAACAAAACCCTGGTTTTAGGATGTCTTTGATGCACGTTTTCTGAGGAGCCCTAGCTCCCACATCAGAGTTAGATTACAAAGGAGGAGGCTATGCTATTGCTGCCACTTTGCCATGAAAGCACCTGCATGACCCTTGTTTCCTGTTGACCATGAGTGTAACCTGTAGAGCTCTGTTCGGAAACAGTCCTATTGCGAGCATCTTTTGATGCCAAGAGCCGATTCTCAAATTGTGCATGTCACTATTTCCTCTTCAGAGATCGTGCCTGAGTTGTCTTTCTGCATTTGATCTGCTGAACCCTTTCTCTTTTGTTTTTTGCTAGCTTCTCTGTTTCTTTTCTAGTGTGTCCTTCAGAGACTGGGTGGAAATAGCTAGACTGCTGAGAATGAGTGGGGAGGGAGAAATACAGCAGAAAAATTGCTAGTTGTATCTGCTCAATCTCAGCCATTCCTTGACAAAATGAACCTTTTTCACTTCCTTCCCTTGTGACAATTTATCTCTGACTGAAGTTTTACTTGTGTTTATTAATAAAGAAATAAATTTGCCCCTCAGAGAAAAGGATTACTTATTACTCTAACTGGCCAATTCCTCAAAGTTCCTTTAACAAACAGTCCAGTTGCTGATAGCATGTGGTTTTTGGGAAGCCCAGCCCTGGGCTGTGGCTAGCTCAGGAACTGCAAACAAATGTTTTTCCAATCTTTGGCTCTCTCTCCAAACGGCAGTGCAAGGCTTGTGAAATGGGAGTGTAAACTAAGTTAGGGCAAGACTTACAAGGAGCAGCTGAGGTCACTTGGCTTGTTCAGCTTGGAGAAGAGAAGGCTGAGGAGGGACAACTTCCTCAAGGCGGGCAGTGAGGGGGAGCTGCTGGTCTCCTCTCTCTGGTGACCAGCGACAGGACATGGAAACAGAGTGAAGCTGTGTCAGAGGAAGTTCAGCTGGACATTAGGGAAAGGTTCTTCACTGAGAGGGTGTTTGGTCCCTGGAACAGGGTCCCCAGACAAGTGGTCACAGCACCAAGCCTGTCAGAGTTCACAGAGCATCTGGATGATGCTCTTATTCATATGGTTTAGATTTAGGTAGTTCTGCAAGGAGCAGGGCATTGGACTCGACGATCCTTATCCTTCCAAGCTGAAATATTCTATAACGTACCATTCTTTTGTTTTATGGAATAAATACTTTGCAAGGCAAGCAAGACCATCAAACCAGCTCAGCTACTTGCATCCAATGGGTGTACTTATGGGTGGAAATGTCAGTCAAGTGTTTCTGAATTGTGTGCAGACAGGCTTGCTATGGCCTGGCAACATTCGTATCGCTGGACAGAAGGAAGTCTCTGCTAAACGGCATTGCTTTGTAGTGGATAGCTTTGTTTTAAAAAACTGAGCTTGCAGATTAGGGTTTTTCTTCTCATAGTGGCTTCTCTAGAATTTAAGTCATGCTTGGCAAGTACCTGAGGGGCATGGATGTCCTTTAGTATAATTTAGCATTGTCCATGACAGTTGAGTATTACTTCATCTCAGAGCAGTGGAAAAGCAGAGAGCCTTTTGCACTGTTTAATCAGGGGATTGGTGTTAAGAGCCAGGTTATGATAAAAATGGGGAAAGTTTATATAAATGGAAGTGTCGAGTTGTGCAAAAATAACAGCTAACAGGTGGCTAGTACTAACCAGGCAAATACGAGTAAATTATGATTTGGATGCAGAGCTGTTGCCTTGTTGAAGATATCCAGCAATTTAATAAGCTCCAGGAACATAACAAATTCCTAAGGGCCCAGTCCTGCAATGCGCACTGCAAATGGACTTAATTGAATTGTAACGAGGCTAGTTATGGACAACTGTTCCACTTATGTGCAGCTCATGGCAGGATTAGGTTCAAACTCAGGAGTGCAACATATGTTGCAGCATTACTTTAAAAATAAAATTTTCAAGTTGTCTGAAGGCCATATGAACACCTTATTTATGTTTTTAACTTCACATAAGACTTGAAATGCACCTCCTTGCAAACGGACAGCCGATGAGGAGCTGTCTGAACCCAACCTGCAGTGGGAAGGACAGTTGAGATGTTTCCAGGGAACCTTGTACGTCAATCATGTTGTGATCTGGCACGTAAGTGCTCCTGTTGAGAAACTGCATGTTAGTTTTTAACTAAATATGATCTGAGAAGGAGTTTCAATGAGGAACAATTTGAGTTGGATTTCTGGTCTTCAAAAGCTCTGAAGGCAGCTGAATACTGGAAGTGATGGCACACCCTGTGCTCCTGTTATGAGTCAGTGATTTTATTAATAAAAAATAATATATTCTTACATTCTTAAATATTAATAGCCAAATTTCTGAGTGTAAGAGAGATCATTCTGAACAAGATTTTTTTTATTCCTGGCAGTGTTTACACATTGATGGTTTAAAAGGACAGCAAATATCTTCAAATGTTTATTTAGAAATAAAATTGGCTATAGGGCTGACTAATACTGCTGAGGATTGGGATCCAATTATGTGACATAGCAAAGGAGATTGACAAGCACAATTCCCTGAACGGGATCTTGGAGGGAAGACGTGGTGCCGCAGTGATAGCTTGTGCTATATAATACAATTTTCATCCTAAGATGCTTCCTCTGGAAGTGAGAGAAGCATGTTTTAGTAAAATGTATGACTTTATTTCATCATATTTTGGGTAGAAAGTAGGCAAAGTTTGAGGCTGCTATATTAAGAGTGAGTTGAAGTCGTTTAAACTGCATCCTGCATATCAAATTCTTTTCTCCACACTGTAGGCGAGGTACTTGTCCAATTCTATTTAACTTGCCCTCAGGCTTATGTGTAAATCTCTGCTGAAATATAATACTGTAATTACAGTCTTAACTATTTTTAAATAGGTAAAAATGACCTATCAATACATAATAAACAGAGATAACGGAGTATTTTTTTCGTATTTTCTGAAAGCTTCAATTATTTCTATTTGGATATCAATTAGAGTTTGCTTTTAAACAGAATTCAGAGTAGTAGCATTCAATTCACTTACTCTAAATTAGATGGCAGTATGTTTCACTTAATATAAATTGTGTGTGATTACTTGCAATCAGTTTAAATCAATAAGTTTGTGATGGATTTTTACCCTGTGCTGTGGTTTCTCAGTAATAAATCCCTTGTTTAGTCCAGAAGACATCGCTTCTTTTGGCAGCTTTCCATGCATTTCAGTAATGACTATTGGATAGGCACAGTTTCAGCAAATCAGCATTTAAGAAAAAAAGAGTCCCTATAGAGGATAAATGCATTAAAAAAAATCAATTTAACTCAACTAGTCCCAATTCAAATGCACAGAATACTCAGCTTTGAGAATCTTAGAGTCTGTTCCTTGTAGCAGAAACTTCTACGTATCCTGGCCTAATAATTTAAAGGCAGGGAATCAGAATGTGATCCGTATTTCAAGGGTTGGAAGCCTTGTTACAAAATCCGTGGAGGATAGATGCAGAATATTATTTTCATGTTTGATTGAACGGAGTCACAAGCTGGCTAGACTTGTTCCTGAGGTCAGGCCACCTATCTGCAGAAACCACTGCCGTTACCCCACAAGAGAAGGCCCCTGTGCACGAGGGGAGGAGTTGCTCTGGAGAAATTGCATAGTGGTCACAGTGCGTAATAAAAGATATCCTAGCTGCAAACCTGTTTGTTTTAATAGGAGTAGGGAAAAAGAGCCCCAAGAGGTGGTGGCAAGTCAGCAGGTGCTTATGGATGGTGACTTCCTGGATTTTGTTGATCACCTTGAAGTATGTGTTGCTGGTGAGATGTGTAGGAAAGTTGTGAGTTCCTTGAAGATGAAGGAAAATGTGGGCTCTAGGGGCTATGGAGCACTGTGGAAGCCAACCTGGCTATGGCACTGCACTGGTATGAATGGCAGCCTCCAGCCCCGCTTACTGTCGGAGCTCCTGGTGGAAAATCTGTTGGTCTAAGGCATCAACTCTACTTAATCATATGGGGTTGGCTATAGTAATTAATTGAACCAGAGCGGAGAAATCAATTTTCATCTTCCTGAATGGAAAGCTGCTTCTAGGCCAGGAAGCTGTTCCCTATCTCTCTTGTGAGCTCTATTCTCCAACTCATTTATGCTATAGTGTGAGTATACGTATGCTCAGTCTTTCTCCCATTTCACGCTTGAGCTCCTTGTTATAAAAGGCACACACTAGCGCAGTGTTGCTTCCCAAGACTGAGCAGACCTCACGAAGGATTTCTTAGAAGAAATAAAGCATGGAAATGAATTAGTGAAATCCTGAGCTTCAAAGACCGCCAAAAAAGTCAGGGAGTGCCAAGTATTGCAAGGTCTGGCAGTGGGGAGGCAGCAAGGGAGCAAAGCAGTAAAGGGGCTGTAGGAAGAGAGCAATACAGTCTAAAATAAGCATTTTTTTATTTTATTTTTTTGGTGCAAGCACAGTAGGTTAGGGACAACTTGCATAAAATCACTGAACCTAATGCAAGCACCAGGGTTAAAGATACGTACTGTCACTTGCTGGACACTCTCTTTCTTTGTATAAATTGGTCTATTTTTTCATTATTTTCTGGAGCGCTTGGGTTGTTTGGGAAGCAGGTGGCAATTGTAGAGCTCCTGCAGCCAGAAAGGTGGTAAAGGGACATTTAACAGCGTGGATTGCCTTTTGTTTTTAAAGGATTTGCAGATCTGCTGGCCGTCTTGGCAAGAAATAGCAGCTGTTTGTGGCTACTTCTTTCCAGCAGAACAAAGCATACTGGGTTGGGTGTTCTGTTTTCCCTGCGATGGTGCAGAGGTGCTTAGCATTTGTTAATAGACTAACCTGCAACCTCCACGTATGTGTTCTGTGCGTGCTTGCCAGGCTTGTACCCCATGCCTTTCCCCTGCTGGTTTTTCAGAAATACAAAATAATCTTTCACGTTCATGGACTAATAGAATATCTGGGCTACCTGAGTGCTCTAATTTGTAAAGTAATTGCCACTGGATTCAGGCCTTGCCTGGAGGCTGACACCAAAAGAACTATTCAAGGTGTGCACGCAAGTGTATAGTTTTATGCTTTTAATTCATTTGATTTAGAAGACCATAGGATGGTTTGGTTTGGAAGGGACCTTCAAGATCATCTGGTTCCGTGTCCTTGCAGCATGACCTAGATGTGCCTGTCCAGTGCTGTGTCTGGCTTGCAGTATGTGTAGCAGGGAGTTAGTCACTTCCACTTGAATGGAAACTAGTTTTGAGAAATCCTTGCCTGTGAGCACAGCTGAAAGTATAATTATAGCACACGGGGACACCATGTGCTATAATTGAACTGTTGCTGATAGGCAATGAAAAATGACTGTCCTTTGAAGAGTGTGCCCATCCTTTTCTCTTTATCGTGGTATCTGTTTTAAGATCAGTTTGTGGTAATCACAATAGTTGGTATTTCTTATGCTTGGAGCCTTTCAGGTCTCATCCCTTCAATGCAATAACCACTTGGACTTCTTGACCTGTGCTTTATGCTTCTTTTGAGGTATTCCAAGGAGATAGTTTAGGGAAGAAATATGTTCATTACACTCACTAATACTCCCTTTTTCTCTGCTTATGGATACTGTAGCAATTGCACAATAGCACGAGCTACAGATAAGGTGCCCTGTGATCTTAAAGGAAGCTTCTGGTGTTGCTGTGCTGAAGTACACAAGCCTGTTGCAGTGGTGGCTAAGTGTTTGCGGTTATCATCAGCATATTTACCACATCCAAAGCAGGGCAGATGAAAGTGATGAATATTCATCTGGCATATAGCCACACACCTACCTCTGGTTTTGGTTTGGGGTGGTTTTGGTTTGGGGTGGTTTTGGTTTGGGGTGGTTTTGGTTTGGGGGTTTTTTTTATTGCTCAAGACCATTTGTCAGTGCATCACAGTTCAACGTGCCATTTTTTTTGCCTTGCCTTTTAGGCAAATATTTAGGTGATGGCCAGAATGCATGCGAGAAGTCTTGTATAACTGTTAGCAAAATCCCTACCCGTAGCCACCTACACTCCTGCTGAAGCCTCTGGCTGAGCATTCCTGCTGTCTTCCCTAGGAAAGGGTGCTACAGGCAGTGGTAATAAGGCTGCAAAGGGGCTTTCTTTCCCTTGGGGGGGTGGGGAAAGACATTCCCGGCAGCACCAGTTACTTAATTTTCCACTCGGGCACTCAGGAATGCGTGCTGTTGGTGCAGGATGCTCTGAACAGCGCAACGGAGCATGGGTCTTCTCTCCCGTCTCCCATTGCAAACTGGTATGGAACACTGTAATTGGCACATTGTTAAGCACTTTTCCCCCAGCCCTTGCGTGTGGCTTGAAACATCTGGATGGTTCTGGTGTAGGTATACTTGAACACCTTGAGATTTTTCCATTTGGAAATCTGGTTTCTCTATGCCTTTTAGAGCAGCAGTTCTTTCCAGGGAGTCATCAGTATGCTGCTATGTCACCTCCCAAATGCTTTTCATCTTTGGGTAGCTGTGCCTGCTACTTCAGGCTTGCCAAACATCTTAGATCTTTGCCATTTTTACAGCTGATCTGTATTCCTATGGATGATTTTGCATTTCAATGTTGTGAAATTTCAGAGGGGACTTCAACTTGCCTCAGCCTTACCGTCTGCTCATGAGTCATTTCTGGGAAGATACTGACTGAAGCAGACCGAACCCTGACAGGTAATAAGGCTGCAATCAGAGGGGGCAAAAAATGTTATCTGGAAAACTTCTTCCTCTTCTTGTCCTTTCTGTGAGGAAAAATGTGCAAGTTGGCAGATGCTGAATCTGAGCAGCAGAAGATTTTGCTCCCTCTCACCTCCCTGGGAGAATGGGGAGTGACACGCCAAACTCCTGTTTGCTCCCCTGGCTTGCTGGAAGAGTTATGTGCAACCTTGTGTCAGAGGCATGGGAATCCACCCAAATCCTGCATGTCTGATCATCTGACAGGTCGTGTTCTTCTAATTGCAGTCTGTGTGAAGGCAAACTGCCTGAAGAAGGGAGTTGGAGCAAATGGAAGTATTGCTCCCCCTGAAACCGGGAGGTCTCCACTTGCTGCTTTTATTCTTTTATGCTTTACAAAGAATGGACAGGAAACGTGAGAGAGTGAGCCACTCCACTCATAAAGAAAATCCTTATGTCCTTTGGAAACACAGGCAATTACAGTTGCGTTCATTTAGTGCTAAGCTACTGAAGTTTCAGGGAATCAGTTGCAAGTGTATTCAGATTTCCCTCTCTCCAGTCCTAAACAGTTCCTCCTCTCTCGAGGAAGACATAGATAATAGCCTCTTGTGAAAATACCTGCTGGTGAACAAGAAATCTGCTAAAGAAAACAAGTTTCTTCTACAATTCTATTTTACATCTTCTTCTACGTACTGTTGTGGAGACTGTTTTCTGCAAAGAACTTATAGTTCCTCTGGCAAGAAAGGACTTGACGGATATGCAGTCCTCTTAGACAAAACAACTATTTTTAGTAACTGAAGTCTTTTGATCCATAGAAGGGACAGATTCTACCCACCCCCGATGGCACTCAGGTTAAGTTGCATGAATAGGAGACTTGGCTTTGAGCATTCCCCTCCCTGCCTTTCTTTGACTGTCAAGGTGATGGTACTAAATTTTTGTCAGTAAAGATTTGGCTAGTGACTTACCTTGTGTATGTCTAATGACCAGTGGGCTTGTGTTGAGTGCGGAAGCTTTGGGAAACTTAGCTGGGAGTTTGTAGGTTATCCTTGAGCTCCTCTTCGTAGTGGCAGTGTGATGAAATAAAATGTTGGGGGTTTGTTGCCACAGCTATGCTTGCTGACATTTAGCAGCTTGCATCCTATCTCTACTCTCTGACTTACAAAAAGGATTGTCTGCATGGTTTCTGCTGCGGTATGTCTTCATTTCAATTGCAAACTGTGGCTATTAGTATTCCACAAATAACCATTTAGGCACTTGGATTTCTCAGTAAAAGGAGAACTTAAAACAAGAATGGATGTGACACTCAGGATAGATGTCTCCAAGAAAGCTTGCAGGTTTTGCCCAGAGGCTGTCAGATTTCATCAGTGACCTGGACTTATTTTATAATTGCCCCCCAATATTCTTCACACGCGTTTTTTCTCTTTGTAACTTGCGTTTTATTCTATACTTTTTTTCTCCTGTTGGGCAGAGGGAAGATTCCTCTTGCTTAGCTACCACAAAACAATACAGAATTGAGTGCTTTTTCCTGAAGGAGCTGAGGTAGCTTGTATCCGTGGGGACTTTGGGAGCCTGCAGGTCAAGCTGGTGAAGGTGTGGGGTGCTGGGAGGGAGCCCACTGCTCCTCTTGGGCTGTGGCCTCGGGGAGCCGTCCTCTGGCTCTGCCGTCTTGTTTTCCCTCCGTCCTGTCTTCTGACTCCAGTTCATCCGTGTCAAATAAGCATGAATAAAGCTGAATTACTGAGTCCCTGGGACTGCAGTGGGGTCGGTACGGAGCAGCTAACTCCACTGAGAAGCAGAGCAGTTGGTGCTTGCCATGGCTGAGTGCATCTGAAGAACATAAAGGAATTTGGGATGCACAGACCGTAATGTCTTTCATCTTGCCAGTGTATTACAGGATCCTTTCAGGGTGCTTTGAAATTTTTCAGGATTAAATTGGGCTCTCCAGTGACCTATTCGCTTGCCCTCTCGTTCCTGTGAGGGAGGGCTTCTTGGATCTCTGCACTGTTAGCATGAAAGTGTTTGTAATGCAGAGAAGTTGTTTGTTTTGTTTTTTCTCCTTTCTATTTTTTCTGATAGTTGAATTGGGCTGATTCCAGCCTAACTTTATAACACAGCCCTTCTGTCTGTCGTGAAGGGCTGAAGGCATAATCACTACTTTCTCATTTAGATTCTAAAATTGCCTTTCAAATCTTACCTTTTCATTTCTTTTGTAAAAGTCTTCTCTGGCCTTTTGAGGGATGAGCAAACACAGTTTCGGTACTGCACTTTCAGTAAAAGGCTATGAATTGCTCCCTGTGCTCTTAACACAGAATGTACATAACCCCAAATCATGGCGTTGGAAGAGTAACTTCTGACCGCTTGACTACATTTAACTTTTGTGAATCTGGATCCATGTCCAGGGAGTGTCGGTGGTTCTAGCTGGGGGGATGTAGTTTGCTTGGTCACTCTTCATGGTTTGCTTTATTTTTAAAAGCTGTGCTTGAGCAAAAGTGAGCAAGGTACCCCTCTGCCTCCATTCATCCCTGGGTTGATCCTGTGCGAGAGGGCCGCTTCCTTCATGGAAAGCGGCAGTGCTCAGCTGGGAGAGACTGGGGTGCACGGCAAGCACCCCGCAAGCAGCAACGGGGGACAGCAAGGGGAATGGGGAGCAGACCGGCAGCCCAGCCTCAGGGTAGGCAGCACCGACTCTCGGAGAGGCTGAGAGGGTGATAAGGAGAGGAGCCCATTGGTTTATCCCTGCCTTCCTCTTCACATGTCCACCTGGGAATGGTGATACTTGTTTCAGACCCTTTTAATCTGATACACTCGGTGCATTTATGGTTTTGTTGCAGAATTTAACCTGCTTTGGTTTGTTTTCTCCTAAGCTAGCTCTGGAGATTCAATGCTCTTCTGGTATTTTTACTGTGTTCACTTTAAAGGAAAGGTGTAGGCAGCTCCATCTCCCAGCTCTAGTTGACGCAGGATACTGTCACATAAATCAGAGCGTCAAAATGTGTTTGCTATGGAGGAAGGTCTGCTTTTTGATTATACTGCCTTATTACCAAATATATTGCTCTCAGGCAAGCGTGGGGAACCTTTTCCTTGCTAAAGGCTATATAGACCTTTCAAATAATTTTGACAAGCTATATATTAAAACACACAGTTGTAGTTTTTACCCCTTATGTTACTGTTGAATAATTTTGCTGTGGGCTTTATGAAATAAGTAGTTAGCTGTAGTCAGCCGGAGGGTTGCGGGTGCACCACGTAGGCTTGACAGACTAATAAGCTTTCTCTTAATAGTGTCTATAAAGCTGATGCTGCTAAAGCTGTAATATCACTTCTCAACTTGAAGTCAGATCCTTCCAGACCTGCCTGCCATGTTTTCCCAGCTGTGTTAGCCACTGTAAAGCAGCCATACCTTGTTGGAAACGTTGATAACTGAGGGTATCTTTTGTCGGAGGATAGCCAGAAAACAGCCCCAAGCAGCAGCCCGACCTGTGTCGTAAGGGAACGAGACAGGTTGCAATTGCACACATGCATCAGGATTTGGAAGCTGGGAAAAGCAGAAATGCCCTTGTGAATAGGAACTAAGTTTTGGCAGATGTCCTATGGGCCATGTGAATTCTTTTGAAAGAATTAGATTTTTTTTTTTTTTTTAAAAGAGAGTCTTGAGTGAAGTCAAAGAACTTCAAATATGGCAAAGCTTTGCCATTAATGGCTGAGTTAATGAGGCACTTGGAATGATTTGTCTTTGGAGGTAGCAGCATTTTCATCACTGGTGGTTGCTTCAGTTAGACTGGGTAAACACCTTTTAGGAATGGCGTGGGTCGCAGCTGACCCTGTCCGAGGCAGGGGGACAGATGAGGAAAACTTAATCTCTTCCTGCCCCCTTGCCTAGTGTTCGAGGACTTGCAACTTTGCAAAGCAACAACGGCCTAATGCATCTCCTTCAATGTACATGATGGCCCTGACCCTTAGCTTTTTTTCCTCTTTCCCAAAGAGGATTTTGAGCAATGGCAATTCAGTGCTTGCACTGACTGGTGCTTCAGTAGCAAAGGCATCCCAGGCCACGTGTGGGTCAGCAGCAGTGCTGTTTGCTTTTGGAGAGCAGTGCTGAGAAAACATGTTTCAGGATCTAAGACTCTGAAGGAACTTCTCTAATTCTTTAAGTTTTTGTGAGTTTGCAGCTTGATAGGAATGTGAGTAGGTTATGGGTGAGGTCTCTAAGTAAGCATTGTGTTGAAGCTTATCTTCCTCAAACTTTGAGGGAGACATCTCCCTCAAATTACTGGCAATCTATATAAAGGAGGGAGTGAGTAGGAAAAACACTAATGAAAGCATATAATAGTTTTTGCAAGCAATTAAGTAGGAGATAGCTTTTTGGCTCTGGAGAGAGTAAACAACTAGAAAATTATGGTCATTTGACAGTAGGAAATCTATTTTTTGTCATTACTGTATATTGGAGAGATCAGTAAATGAGACTGTTTAAACCTCGATCAGTCACCAGCCCACACAGGATCACTTTCTTCTTTCCTCTTTCTCTTCATTTAATTTCATTGCTGAGATTGACAGATTCAAGTATGAAAGGCTTTAAATAGGTGATCATTCCCATCTCAAGGATTTGCCTGGCTTTTTAGTTTTCAAATCTCATTTCAGGACCATTGCATTAAATGACATGAAATTACCAAGCACTTTAATTACTTTTTTTAAAAAACAAACTGCTCTTATCCATTGCTATTGCTTACAGACTCTGTGACACAGAAAAGTGTAGTAGTTTACTGGTGCAATACCACATTCCCTAATTGTATTATGCTTCAGGACATGAAGAGGAATTACCCAGCTACAGCCGCGTGAACTTTGGGAAGCGCAATCAGCTTCTAGTGCCAGAATTAGGGCTTGCCGTAGGAGTCTTCCTCTGAAAGTATCTCCACATCTGAAGAGTACTGAAGAGCCAGCTGTCTCTCTGGAGCTTCTTTTGCAGAAGGGACGAAACCGATCATTGATTTGGAAATGACGATGAATGGGTTGTATTATATTTTTAGGTGTTGCTCCTAATACTGTTGATGTTGACTTGCTGCTGATGTAAAGTTTTGTTACCTGGGAAGGAGAGTGAAGGAAGGCAGAGCAAAATGGAACAAGGGATAAATTTACAAAGCTTCTAATAAAAAACAATAGCAATGAGGAAAGAAGTGTTGTTTCTAATTGGAACGGACGGTGGGATCTTCCCATACAAATTACCATTTCTAATTGACTTGTAGGAGAGTGCTCGCTGTGGTTTTTCTGCAGTGGTGTTGCTAGGAAATGTTGCTAGGCAACTGTTCAATGACTGAACCGACCTTTAAGATAAATGTATGTATTTTTTTCCCCATTTTGATGCTGGAGAGCAAACCTCTATTTTGTCTCTTGTACTGGCCTTTCCCTGGGCAGTAGGAGCTATTTGGGCATGGAGATTGCTAAATAATAGTCTGCTTAAGATTTGGCAAAGCTGACTTGTAGCACAACCTTTTTGTGTGTTACATTCTCAGGAGCTCAATTTCTTTCTTGCAATGTGAGAGCAAAAGTTGGCAAATAATGTCCTGAATAATTTATCTGATTAATTTTATGATCATTATTGAATAAATCATTGAAGAAACATTCTTCGCTATTCACCTGGCTACACAGGGGCAGGCAGGACAAAAACAGAGCATGAGATGACTGGTCTGGTGCAGTCTGACAAATACGATTTTAAAGACTGTCGTGTTGATTAGGCCTTCTCATAAGAAGCCTGGTGGCATGGCACGGCACAATGCAGCCGTTGGGACCTTTTGGGAGTGTTTTCCTTTCACCAGCTCTTTGAAGCAAATCCCTTTGTTTATTATCATGTTAAAATGAATCACACTTGTAACTTTTTGAATGCTTTTGCCTGTCCAAAGTGAGTTATCACACGTATTTTTTTCCAGAGAAACAGTTTGAATAACCTGTAAGGCTGGTAACTTAAAAATACCTCAAGTTAAAGACAACTTGCAGAAAGCTATAGAGATATTCTAGGTTTTTCCTTGGCTAAGGCTGAAGTCTCAAAATGCCAAGGCTTGCTGGGAGCGCATTGAGTGCCAGCCATATAGGAGTCCTACGCTTTGTCTACAGTCCCCTCAGAGAGCTGATACGGAGGGGCAGCTTCTGCTCTGTGGAAATGCAGACAGGTTCGCATCCCTCAGGGATGGGGTGTGCCATCCCTCTCCAAGCACAAAGCAGCGAAGAGGAGGAGGAGGATCCTCAAAGCTGAGGCAGAGCAAGTTATTTTGTTGCTAGGAACTGGATGGTGCTGTTCCCTCTTGCAAACCCTTGAGTCCCACAACGGCGGGCTGAAAGGAAAGCACAGAAGGCGAGGGAAAGGGTGAACCCACCTGCAAGTGCCTTTGAGGACAGAACACAGAACAGTTACTGGCTGCAGGGGAAGCAAGTTTTGCTTGGCTAGTGAATAGTAGCTGCAACCTGCCATGCACTGTGTCCTTCTGCTCACTTCTTTTCGTCCCCTCCCAGGCCTAAAAAGAGCTGTGAATAAGAATACTTGCTCCATACGTCTAAACTTCCCGGTAGCTTCACAACTGTTCATGGACCCATGTGTAACCAGTCTTGGAGGATGCTGTGCTTGCTTTTTAAACTATTTTTGACATCCTGCTTCCGCCCTGTTGAACTTCAGATCTCTTCTTCCCCATATGTTCTCCCCCCCTCTCCCATATATGCTCTGTGAAGGGACCTGACTTCTTGCAGTGTGTTGCAGACACTCAGCAAATGCAATGCTTGTTTTGAAATAAACTCGGGTATCCACCACTGTCTAAATTAAAATAACCCCTATTTGTTCTGAGGTTTAAATTACCTGACAGAGATTTTCCCAATGCCTGCTTCTACTGTGCTTGTTGCCAAGGAGGATGTCCCTGGATTCTGCTTTTCTGGAAGTTAGGCGTTCAACCAGTCTGTCTCTATGTGTGGAAGTGAGGTGGACTCTTCCTGTTGGTGGTTTATCCATCCTTTGTACAAGATCTGTTACAGTGAGGGGATTTACTTTCTCCTCTGGTTGCAGCTAGGTCAGAGTACCTGTGTCTGAGCACAGCAGTGGAGGTGAGAATGAGACTGCCGGGGAGGAGGAGGAGAGTCTTGCAATGAATAACACCGCAATAATTTCTGAAAGAAGGTGGCTTTTGCAGCACTTGAGGCACAGTAGGAGCTGTTCCTGCTACGTATAGCAAGGACTTGGGATGATTAGCATGAAATTGAATTTCGTGTTAATCAATCTCAGGCAGTAGTAGGGCACAGAACTGACTAGCACGTAATTTCATTCCTCCCTGTCCCTTAAATACGGAGAGCTTCTATCCAAACTGGAAGGGGAATGCTTGTTCTTGTGTGGTCATGGGAAAGAGTCAATGCTGTGACTGGCCTTTGTAAGGGAACACAATTCAGATTCAATGAAGCAACCCAGGGCTTCACTGGCGATGAGGTGGAGGCTGGCTTATTAGCATTCATTTTTGTCCTTGCCTTTTGCTCTATGCCTAGGAACAACAGTTGTTTTCAATTAGGCCAGAATGAAGTATTAGATGGCTGTGACAGGGTATTGTGTGGATAATCTATTGCCAAATTTTTAAATCTAATTGGGTTTAGTAAGTTTGTGATTACCAAAAAAATGAATATAGTCTTCAACCTGAATGTACAGATGAACTTTTGGTATTCCTTGTTTGGAAAAAGTATCACGGGTGCCCACAACACCTTGCAGAGACTGAAGATTTAAGTTGTTTCTGGGAAGTCTAGATTCTACAAATACTTAACTCTCAGTACATGTGTTGTCACAATGAAATTGGGGAAAATAATTTACTCCTTTAAAACTTAACTTCTGGAGGAGAGAGGCTTTCATTGTCTTTCAACTGGAGAATGCCAGTCAGCTGTTAAACATTTTAGCAAGCACTTATCTTTGTTTTCAAAACTGTGGAATCATAGTTGATTTGATGTTTTGGTTTGGATACGCCTATAACACCTAGACGTTATTAGCAAATAAAACATTAATAAGTGTTTGGCTTTACAGTGTTAAGTAGACTAACTACAACATACCTCAAGGCTTCCTGCAGGCTATTGTGCTCTGAAATAGTGTGCTGGTGTTCAGAAATTACTTTTAAGTATAAACCAGCAAAAATTGATAAGTTACATAGCTAGAGAAAGGATTCAAAATTCTACAGCTTGCCATAGACTACCATAGCTTTCGGAATATATTGATTTTGCAGCATTAAACAGCCTATGCGATGCCAGGGCCTAGATTGAGAACACGTAGAATGAATAATTTACCACCTAGAGAGACTGAGCCTGTCTACAGGAGTAAGAAGAAAAAGAGCCCTGTGAACTGCGACTCTTCTCAAAGCTGAGAGCTTTCTTGGAAGTGGGAGCATCTGATCTTGAAAGACCTCTGGAGGGTGAGGCTTGTATGTGAGAACACATACACAGCAAGAAAGAAGAAATGTGCGTCTTTCATCTCATGGCTTTCCTTCCCTGCGGGAAAAGATGAGAGGCTCTACAGATGCATCTTTGACCTAGGCAAAGCTTCAGGTCATTCTGCTTGGAGAAGACAGACTGGGCTTAAGGTTCGAACTTTCACAGCTTCATGTGGTCCTGTTGACTTGGCTGCAGCGTAAAGGGTTGGTCAGAGAGATGGATTCCTTGCATATCAGAGGAAAACACGGTGTTAGAAAGGTTGCCTCTTGTTTGACTCCTTTGGGCTTTGGGTGCAGGTCTGTTGCTACAAGCACAGAGGTGACTATTACAGGGTCTTCTCTCGTTTCCTGTTGCTTGGATTAAAGGATGAATCTGTCTGGAGTTAGACGGTTAGCCAGCACAACTAGTCAGACATAGGGATCATTTCACAAAATGAATCATGAGAACAATGGGTGTTTCCAATTCTGTTGTAACATTAAAACTTGGTACCTGCACAGAACTTGAGCAGCAGAGATGACTTTCCGCAGACGTTCTTGCATCATCTGCAAGGCTGTTTTCTGAGAGGTATCTGACTGTTCTGATTTGCTAACTTAACTGGCATTAAGTTATTTAAAAGGCAGCAATTCCTCTGTCCTCTTCCCTCACCCAAAGCACACATATACTCTACCTTCCTGCACCGTTCTTTCCTGTTTCTTAAGGGGAGGACAAAAAGAATAGAATCAAGGCAAGTGATAATGGGTAACAATTAACATACATTTCAAGTAAACCAGCAATTTTCCGCTTAGTATGACAAGTGAAGGAGGAAAATGGAAGTTGATAAACATGCAATGTAAATGTTTTTCTACAAGCAAACTATGGGAAAATACATGATGGAGAAGTGTCATTCCTTCCTCCTCCTCCTCTTCTCTGTCTCGTTAGTCTCCCTTTGCCTGGATTTATGTGAAAACTTGTGGTTCAGAAAGTGTCACGTCTTACTGGTCAGGTCACCAAAACCAAGGAATCTGCAGGCATAGGCTCATATCCTGCTCTGCTGTTGTTTCTGAGCACATGGTTTCACTTCCCTGGGCCTTCAGTTTCCCTCTCTCTGTAAAAAGGAGCAACCTCATATGTCTATTCAGATGTGGACCTTAGGGAAATTTAGAGAGAGAGACTTCCAAACCCCAGCAGGCTGTATTTGAGTCCCTGTGTAGGAACCTAATGCAATTTTTGACGTTTTTCTAACCACAATTATACACAAATGTTCATGTCTTTTCTGAAAACTAGACACAGTTGGGGAAATTAAAGTATGTGCTGTGAAACTCTCTGGAATATGTAGAAGTGCTAATAGATAGTAGTTGTACTGAATGGTTCAGTTTTTGCTTTTTTTTAGAATTAGCACTGCCACCCTTCATGTACCTTAGAACAAAACACAAGTCAACAAGTTCTTTGACATAATGTTAAAGAGCAGATTCTTTATTGTAATTACTGTTATCAGTGTAACTTGTGTTTGCTCTTCTCCTAACTTTACTTGGAGGAAGCCTCTAGTAAATTGAAGTTCTGGGCTAGAATAAGATCAAGAACTGGAGAGGTCTTTGTCAATTGACTTGTGCACTTTGTAGAGGGTAGTAATGCAGGTGACAGATCATACTATTTTCTTGCAGGGCTGTAAGCAGGTAAACTAGCAGGCAAATGAAAATGCTTACCTGCTCAAACAGTTGCCATTGCCTCCTCTCACACCTTTCAGAGGCTTTTAAGATCCCTACAAAACATGGGGGTTTTTTTACTGGTTGAAAAAGCGGGTGCTGATTCCATCGTACTTGCCCAAAGAAAATGACTTTGCTATGAAAGAGGCTAAATGTTTCCAACCACTCCTGAAATGAAGAAAGCTATTGTTCTGTAATGGCTGTAAACTTGTAAACAGAGGCAAAGAAATAGCCAGTACTTGTTGGACAAAGGTTAAGGGCAGTACTTCACTTTCCTTATCTCCTTATGTTACAAAAGTGGTAAGAATGCAGTGTAATGTGGAGGCGGATCAATGGGAATTGAAGTTGGAGAGTCATCTGCATGCCTGGGTACAAAGAGCCTCAGGTTGTACCTGTTGAGCAAGAAAGGAGCCCTGACTCTATGGTGAGTGATACAGCAAGAAGGTAGTATTTAGAGCATTGTTCTCAAAGTGCAGTTTTATCAAGTACTATCTTGTCAGGGATGTCAGATTTTGCAATTTCCCCTTTGCTTCAGAGGTCCTTGCTCTCTGGATTTCTTTACTTCCATTTTGCTCTTCCAACCCAATTCTTATATTTTCCAGGTTTGTTCCTCTAACTGGGGATAAGTAGTTTCAGTTCAGGTTTTGTTAGTAAACAACATCAATAGAAAACTGGCATTTTCTAGTGGGAAAACTTTGAAAGCTTCTATCTGCATCAATTTCTCCCTTTCAAAAATGTTCTGCAAGGAAAGAAGTAAATGACCCTTTTTGCAACTGCATTATTCCTCTCAGTGGCACCTACAACAGCAGCGGGGTTTTTTCAGTCCAAGAAACTGAAAAATCCTGAACTTGTGATTCCTTAGGTGACTCAGAAAGAACACAGGTCTACCTGAATCTTTGCAGAGTGGGTGATGTAGAGAAAACGGAAGGGAGCCTGCATCTGATTTACACATGCTGGTTTATAAAGAGACCACTTTGCTCTAGAGGCAGTTGTGTAGGAGGGGGTGCAAGTTAGGAAAGTTGTGCTGATAGCTTTAGTCCTCAGCTTCTAAGGCTGCATTTAACGGAAAGGAAGAGTGAGAGATTGCAAACAGGTAAGGCTCTTGAGCTTGACCCGAAGTTTAGTTCTTCACTACTTCTGAGTTCGGCCCCAGCCCTATTGCCATAGCAGCTCTCAAGCAGTGCTGCTGAATTCAGCCATTTCCATTCCCTTTCCTTGTTCCTATGCCTTGAACGTCTGTGCAGATCCTGGATTTCTAGCTTGATACTCAGTAGTAGGATCTTGCCTAGAGTTTTTTTTGAAAATGCTGGGGAGAGGAAGCCGTGTTGGGGCAGAACTATGTAAAGCAACTTTCAGGATTATTGCTGGGCTCTGCTAGCTAGGAACATGTAGGGCCGCACCAAGGGGCTACCTGGCTCTTCTCCTTTTGGTTACGTTTTGAATACCCAGCCCCCAAAGCCGCTATGGCACACAGTGGGACTAGTGAGTGCTTACAAGAAAACACCTTTGCTTTTTCATTTGGCCTTGGACCTGATGCAATCTGCATTCCAGCCAGAAGGTGTGTTCTGAAATTAAAACAAGTCTGTGATAAGTTTAATAGGATTCATGAGTTTAATCTCTCTTGACAAACTGAATTCATCATGATAGCAAAAGAGAGGAGTTACTAGGCAATTAAATTGTTTTAGTTTCTAGACAGGGTATTTAATGAACAATTGGTATGAACATATTGCCTGATACTATGTTTTAATACTAGATGATAAAATTATTTCCTGCCAAAAACTCTTTAAAAGTGGGAAACTGGAAAATATCTTTAAGCCTAAAAATGTTGTTTAAGTATTCATGAAAGAATATTGGAAAAATGCTAGAGAGCATATTGCTAACTCCACTTTCCTTTTTAAATGAGAGGGTTTGTTAGCTGGAAGACCAAGTATTCATTTTTCTGTTAAAAATGAAAGAGGGCTTTCCACACTGGATTAGAGAGGCTTCTGGTTTTAGAAGTCCGTGCCGAAGCATATCAAATATATTGGTTAAAACTAAGAAACTGGCTGCAAGCCTCCAGCTCCAACATCTGTTCAAGAATGAATAGAACAAAGTAAACATAATGGCTGTGAACAATGAGGGAGATAGTATTCTTTCATTTCTGAATAGGATTTTTTTGTACCACCATCGCTAAAGTAACATTTGAACACTTCCCTGTAGTAAATTAAATAATGAGGCTAACATCTGTATTCTTTTATCTACTTTTAGATTGCAGAGAATTCATCTGGCTTGCACAAGTGGCTATCTTTGTTCCTACAGCCACGCACAAGGTTGTTGCGTATCACATTACTGCGATATGCCGTCAGGTCTCTTCAAAATGGCCTTTATCTGCCTGTTTGCTTTTGATACAGTTGTTCACAGCACTGTGGTGAGAAGTGAAGAACAAACACGTGGAGACTGTGGAGTCCCGCAAGCAGGTAGGGCCAGGGAGGCTGCTTGAACATGAGACTACCTGCACCAGCACCGGGCTCTTACCTGAGCAACACCTCTTAAAACAAAGCTCTGAGTGATGTGAGAGGGAGCCCTTCTGACACGCTTCATGTTAGAGCGTCTCATAAATGTAGAGCCTCACATGCAGGTAAGTAGAAGGACAAGGACAAACGTATGCTAAAAAGCACCATATTCTGTAATGAGATGCCTACAGTTATGTTAGGCTGTAAAGGGGGGAAAGCTTTGAAAAGTTGAAGGGAAATGACTGTGCTGTTACCAGCAGTTGCTTTCTTCTAACTTCAGGGACAGAGAAAGTGTGATGACCCCCTAAAGTCTTTAGTAATCTATTGAAATACTTCAATATTATACAGAGACGCAGCAGAACCAATTTACTACTGTTTGTGTGCTACTGAAGAGTAAGAACTTCACAGCACTTTTTTTTTTTTGCTTTCCTTTTAATCCCAAGGGAGAAACTTCAATGACATGTATCCACAGTGTGTGTAGTAACTTATTATGTCATATTCCTAGTCTTGAATCTGTCAAGAGAAGTATTTCAGGAAGCATAGCTAAGGAAGTTGAACATTTTTTTGTGTGTCCACAAGGGACTCTTTGGCCTCTGGAGAGGATGCTTCCTGGGTTAAAAATAAGAGATTCTTTGGATGTATTTGGATAATGTTCGTTACATAGACTCTGTGACTTGCTTATGAAGGAGCATGAAAATTAATCTCTTTCTTAAGAGGATATATAGATTAGGGGAAGCTTGAGAAATTATTATATCCTATTTGAGAATATATCAAGTGAATAGAGCTTAATATTATTCATAACGATACATTTCTGTCTGACATTAGCATAACATACCTGTATAGAAAGTTAAAAAATCTGTTACTTCATTAGTGAAGAGCATTCACATGTTTACTGTAATGCTTCAAACTGTCACTTTTGGCTATGGTTAGAAGTACAAATTAGGCAGTTATATTTTTGACTGAAGGCAGCTGAATATATTGCTGGTAAAGTCTGTTGTATTAGTGTGTCTCTCTTGGAGAATCGTCTTGGGACGAAGCTCCTGTTTAGAGGCTGTAGCCGCGGAAGTGAGCCGCGGATGGAAAACGCAGTATGTGTCTCTGTTTGCTAATGAGGGAAGAGTGGCTCCTTCCCTTCATGGACGAACAGCAGCTTTCTCTTAAGTTATGTTAGCTGAGGATATGAGCCTCAGGATAAATGGACAGATTTATGCCTCTGTCTATGAAAAAATAACAGGGATAGCCATCTCTATTTAACCCCGATCTTCTTGTTCTCCATTATTTGTCAGTTTGTGTCAAAACAACGTCTACAGAAAACACTGAATTAAGAATTGCTCAAAATGCATTTGGTAAATGTTGAGACTGTCTTGGGTTTTCCCCCTTCTTTCTCGATACGTAACTGAAATATTAATTAACGTCTCCAGTTCTGACTTCATCTCATAATTAAGGGTTTGCATAGCTGGGAATCTGCAATTGTTGGGAAAGCAGCCTTTAGAATCCCTTAGGATTTGTTTTCCTTTTTAAAATCATAAACAACATTAGTGTTGACCTACATAGCCTCTGATTTTTATTTTTTTAACCTAAATTGTTGCAGAGGCTACTAATTATAGCATACTCAAAAGTAAATTAGTAAGCCATCAGTAAAAATTACATTAAAGGCAACATTATTTCCCATAACATTAATAAGCACTTTTTGGATGTGATTTATTTTTGCAACAATTACTGTAAAGTCTCCTGGAAGATGTATTTCTGTGTAGTTAATGTAATATACATGTATGCAGTTTTCCATTTTAGTGCCTATTGATTGCTTCATTTTTCATTTGTATTAGGCTATTCTTATAATTTCCTCTGGGCTTTCAGAAATGGCAGACATCAAGGGAAAATTGTAGTGGCATGTCCTATGGGAAATGCAAAAAAGCAAATAGATCAGAGTCTAACAGAAAGGACTGAGTTCAAGTGCACTTGCATCATGAGAATTTAAACTGCCTTCCAACCTTTTAGAGATCAGAAAGTACTTTATTGAAGTAACTTTGCTTTTATATCTTTTACTGAGAAATTAATTCTTATTGTGACTGCAGTCCTTGTGCGTGTGAGAGAAGTGTGTCCATTCTGTTCTGTTTGGCAGTCTGTAAGTTCAAAAGGTGAAGATGAGTATTTCTTGCTGTCAGCTGTATCATTTGAAAACTTAGGTTCAAGTTATGGGTAGCTCAGGGAACTTACATCATACAAGACTAGTTCCCAAAATTCAGATTTTCTCCATCAAATGTCCAGGGTTGTAAGGCACGCTAGTATCAAAATACAAGAGAAGGTAAATTTGCTTGTATCCAGTACATGTGAGCTTAGAAGCAACTGTTTTAGTTCAAACCGAGAAAGAATGTATACAACTGCAGTCTAGATCCTTGTAGTTAATTCCTCTCTGCTTTCACCTCTCGCAGCCTCCCCATAGTGATGTGCTCTCAGGTACCGGCTCTGTTCTCAGGTCAGGTGGTGCAATGTTAATTATAGATGTGGATTTATCTTCACAGCTCTGAGTAAGATAATTAAATATCTTCTTATTAATATATACTGAGTGCCACAGTATGTAGCTGTTTATAATACAGTCTGAGATAATGTAGTTAATTTATGTTACGTTGGCAGTAGTAGCTATAATTTTTTGCTGTTTTAATGGTAACTTGTGTTTTTACAACCACTTGACAAAGAAGAGCGTCAGGCGTGGGATCTGACTGCAGTTGCAGCCTGCAGGAAGAAAAGGAGCTGACACCTGATCCTTTAAGACCACATTACACTGCTGAGATCGAAGGTGTTGATCAGGCACATGGGTGAGACAACTCCCAACCAAACTTCTACATAGCTCCAGTTAAGTCTCCATCCTAAACCAGGTCACTAGGTCCAGTCTGTACTTAGCGGGGAGAGAAGTGTTATACTGGATCATTCACCCAACCTGTTTTAGGAAGTGCCAACATTTGGATGAATGAGAGTAGAGGAGAGGAATCCAATCTATCCGGATCCAACTCTGCACCTCTGTAAACTTTTTCAGTTTTGTCACAGAGAACAGTAGCATTGGAATCGATAAACCGGTCCACTCGTGATGAATATAAGGTTTTCAGAGGTGCCCATGAAGGTTTTATCAGATACCCAATTAACCTTTTTGGAGGGATTTGCATACCTCACTTGTTTAGCCTACCTGGAAAATCCTAGTAGCTGTAACTATTCCATAATGAAGACCTTTGCAAGTTACATGGTGAAAGTCTTGTGCCTTTTTTATTTCGTGCATTTCTTTTTTTAGTGCACGTAGCAAAACATTTTAAAGAGGTGTTTCCTTGTGAACAGTAATTTGGAGGTTATATTTATGTCCTTCCAGAAAGGTCAGCTTAAAAACTCCCTTGCAAGATTAAACATGGGGTGAAAATGGGATATTAAACAAATGGTATAAAAGATGGAAGTTCAGTTCTTTTCTTTGAATTAATTTAAAAGTCTTGATTGAATACTGCCCTCTGCTCGTGATTTGGCACTATTAGTGCTTTCTACCTCTTCCACTGGCACTTCAAATTCAGGTAGGTCTTCCAAGGCCACTAGCTCCTGCTGTCTTGGGGGGAGGGAAGGAAGATGTCTAGCACTGAAACCTTCCAACTAAAAAGGAAAAAAAAAAATCTTTTTTGTTGTGGCCTTATCTTCTGTGAAAGCTCCTTTTCTACCTTGATGATCCACTGGCCCAGCAGACTCTCTAGCAAGCTACTACCTAGGACGTTTTTGATGAAGGATTTATCATTAGATGTTACAACTTTTGCAAGCTGTTCCTCGAAGTATTTTGGCCTGTTTCGTACTACCTCCACAGTCAGCCTGCCGGAGTAGTACATGGTGCTTTTTATTTGGGGTACAACTTCATCTTCTTGGAGCCTCAGTGTAGTGTCTTTATGTAACCATCTGCAAGGAATCTTGCTCTTTCCACTTTGGAGGTGTATGGGGATTTTCTGAACTTAGTTCAAGTTATTCTTGATTGCAAAAAGAGTCTCTCACTTTTTTGTTAACCTTGAACTTAAATGCACAGGGATCCATGGGCCAAAGTTGATCTGCATGAACGGGCATGAAGAACTGAATCTTCAGTGCTGGCCAGGGCCAAGTCAAGAGTTGCTTTTCCTGTGGTTCCCTAATTAACTACTTAGTGAAATAGTCATTAGTGGTACTGAAAAATCAGTCTTGGCATTGTGTCAGAGTATGACATTTACTTGATGCACATGGGGGTATCTGATTCTCCCATTACAGCTGCGTTTTTTGGCACTAAGTTTCTCTAAGTCTCTCTGAGCACACCAAAGTCACAGCTGCTGCCAGCAATAGGCAGTTGATAACATAAATCTGTTCTTGTATTTCTCTTTTTAAGGCCTCGAAGAAGCTACTGCTAGCCATATGTGCAAGAGCTCATTTGTGTTGAGAACAGGCAGCTGGGACAAGTGTCTGTCCAGCTCTTTGTACAATACAGTATCTGCATGATGAGGCGATGTGTGTAAAGTAACTAACTCCATTGGATTTCTGACTACCTACACCTGAAAACCTCTTTTCTTCATCCAGGTCCATGTGTGTTAAGGGCAAGTTCATACAAAACAGTAGATGTCTTCAGGAAGAGAGATCTTTCCAGCTGAGACTGGGGAGGATGAAGCACTATAGTGCACACTTCGTACGTGCCAGCTTTGAAACCCTGGTCAAAACTCCTGAGAAATCGTCACTCCTTGAGCTAGCTGTGCCATGCATGTGATGCAGATGGCAACCGACCGTTTTAGTATCATTGACTCTTCAAATGTTCTCTGCTCCTGCTGCAGGGATGTACCAATTCCAACTGCACAAACCTTACTTTTGTTCCCTAACGTGTCGTCCTTTCCCTACTTTTGGTGGGCCTAAGGAGCTTCGTGATTTCATTTATTTTGTAATTTTTAAGCAAGTCTTCTAGAGTAGCACACACATGTCCTACTCTCTCTTTTTTTTTGGGTGTGATACAACTAAAGAGGGGATTTCTCCTGCGGAGAAGATAAGCTCAGAAGACCTGAGGATGAGAATATCTAATTACCGTTCTGCTTATTGCTCGATGTAACCCATATACCTTTTCAATCACTTTCTCAAAGGTGACTACAACGAAGAAACGTAAGTTTGGCTATTTTTCTGAAGCAACTGAAGATATTGAAGCCTGTCTGACATATTTCTAGGCTATTGTTCTGTGGCAGTCCCTTTACTGGGAAAATATGACATTTGCTAAAAATTTAATATGTAGAACAGAGTTGCTTAAGTAAATTTGCTGACATAAGGCTGGAGTGTTTTAGTGATGAGTTTGAAAGGAGGACTAAAGAGGAGGGTAAGACACTCCAAATTAAGTAGGCAAACTGTCTTTGCTGAGCTGACACTGCTCTCGGGAGTGCTGAGACTTTCTTCTAGCACATGGGAAGTTCTCTAAGGACACAGACTCGGACAAAAAGCAGAGCAATTCAAAGACCATCCATCTCTTCTAGTGATAATAATGTTTTAGCTCTTATCTCTCTGTGAATCTAAGAGCGCTTATGAAGGAATTGGTATAACTTTTCCCTGTTAGCCTGTGGTCAACTAATAGCTGAACTAGAATTTGAACCTGAGTGCTGGGTTGTCAGTCTGGTGAAACGCCAGTATTGGGGTCTTTGCCAGGCTCAGGAGAGGTGACTCCTGACTGACAAGAGTGGGTATGGCACTGGACTTTGCTGGCTTGTATGGCTGTAAGCCTCTCTCTGTTCCTGGGATCGCAGACCGTTCGATACCTGGTGTACTTGCAGTGTGTGCCGTTCCTGATGCTCTGCCTCCTCTCTTGTGGCTCTGCGCAGTGGCAGGGAATGCAAAGGAGGACATCAGGACTGGAATTTGTGTTGGAGCTTTTGAGGCAATTTGCTTATTTTTTTTGGATGGGCCAAAAGAGTGAGGAAGGCAGGTTTTGTACAACAAGACTTTCTTGCGGCTGCTCTGATTGCCTTGGGAAAGTGAGCAAGCCTGGTACATGATTGTCTCAATATTGTTATTGTTTTCCAGTGGTGTTGTGTGAGAATATCTAGATTTTTTTCCTTTTTTTTTTAAGTCTCCTGAATCCATTTTTATCAGATGATTTCCTGTTGTGGGTCCTAAATTTATTCAGGAGATCCATAAGGAAACCCTTGTAGCTACAGTTGTACTCCTGTGTGTCTGAAGCATAGGCTGCTTGTTTTTGAAGAAATAAAATATGATAGTCAGAAGCTAGTTAAAAAACAAGTGATTTCAATACACGAGATAATGTTGCAATGACTACAGGCTGATTAGCTCATCTTGTCTCCTGCATCAAATTACTTACATGTAAGTAAATAATTTCTGAATCCCCCAAACAGGTTCTGATATTATCAGTGGATTTAGGCAACTCGAAATGATCACAATAAGCATGAAGAAGTAGGTATTCCGTCTTTACCCAAGAAGCAGATAAAACCTTCCCCTAGGTATGTGCAATAACACAAATGTACATCATATCTGGTTTCCTTTTATATCTTCTTATTCCAGTTGACAACAAGAGTCAGATGTACCAGATACGCTTAATCTGGAAAAGAGTGTCAGCAATATAAATTTTTTTCTCTGCTTTCATATTTCCTGCCCTTCTGATACTCAAACCTGCTAATTTTATTTCTCCTGGCCATACTTCTCTGTGTACTCGTTTTCTTATTTCTATTTCTCTGGCTCTGTGCAGCTCACTATGTATAAATGTACACACCTTTAGTTGGTTCTTCCAGGAGGAAGAGAAAGTACAATAATAAACAAAGTCTGGTAGGGGGAACGAAGGTGGAAGTAACGTTGCAGAGTACACCAGCCTACGTCTGTGACTGTAGGCTACTTTGTGGTAGATCTGTGTTTATTGTAGAAGTGTCTTAGTTACTGCTAGCTTTCTTTTACCTCTTCCGCACTTTAAAGAAATATACTGATAACTTTCATGCAGTAAATACAAGGATAGCACTTTATGGCTTGAAAAAAAGATTGCAAGAGGAGCCACTTTTCCATACCAAAAACATTGTAAAATAATAATTAAAAAAAAATAATCTTTCTTCTTCAGAAATAACAATTGAGATCAAAATACTTTAATACTTTTGAGAGGAAAAACTTGTAATTTGAAATGCTGAACTGTAATTTTCCTTTTCTTCTACATTCAATGTGAAAGCCTTAATTTCCAGGTTGTTGATAAGTTGAAGGTTGGTATAACATAATCTTTGCTCCTGCAATTTATTCCACTTTGTGCAGTTTCAGTTAAATTCCAGTTAAATAAGTGAGTGAGCACACTCATCATAGGTGTCTACCAAACAACCCCCTCAGGTCTGACGTAGTAACATTGTGAAAGGGCGCGTGAACCTTTGCTGAGGTTGGGAAATGGGTATTGCGATAGTGGAGATCTTGGTTGGTGGCTTGACCAGAGTTTTAACTTCCCTAGTCTGTCTCCATGGTGTTATTCTGTTGTTCGGAAAGCCTTTGCAATGAGTTGTTTTCTGGAAGGTCAAATTGAAGGTGATAGCCAAACCATGAACATGGAAAGGGTGGGCTGGAGTAGTTTCGCAGATGTAGACGTGAAAGTAGTTTCAGTGGAAATAGGTCTCTCAGTCTGAATTCATGCTTGGAAAACATTGTGAGGAAATTGTGAGGAGGTCAAGGTCCAATTCCTTATGTTGAACAACACCAGTGAGGAATAGAAAGCAAATCTTGGTAAAATTTGGTGGAAGGAATTGACAATTATATCTCTGGAAAGAAGGAAGAGGAGCCTTTAGCGCAGATGGGCTGGAAACTGCATAAAGATAAGAGATCTGCAGTGAGCAGATGCACTAAAAGGGCAAGACCAAAGAGGGTGTGTGTAGGACCACCCAGTTCAGCTATTTTGCTTGGGCAAGTTGAGCCAAAACTACAAAAGCAATGAGAGCAAGGGGCTCTTCCGGCTTGCCTAGGGGGCTGAAGTGCTTTTAGCACCCTTGCCCAAACTGCAGTGCCACACAGAAAACCTCAGCAATACAACCACACATCTGATCACTTCTACCAATGCTTGCATGTTCTCATGGCCTTTGAAATGAATCAACAGTAAAAAAGAGAATTTTATTTTTGGTCTTTGAACCTCACCCGTTTTTTACCGTACCAGAACTGGCTACTAAGCAACTGAAATAATGACAAATACAGAGACTTACTTATATTGAGGGCCAAGCTATTTGTTTCTGAGTGGAGGGGAGAAGATGGATTTTTGGGGAGAACTTTCTGTTGTGCTGGTTTTATAACAAAGCAAAACTGCATGTTTACATAAAGAAACAGAACTAGAGAAGTTTTAACACTGGTATTTTTTTTTTTTTTGAAAACTAATTTTTCATGTTAATTAAACCTCTGCAGAGCAAACCTTATATATGACACTTGGTGTTACAGATGGCGTGGGCTGGCTTCTAAGATCTCTGGTTTGAATCATTACCCCTATGTAATATACCGTGGGCCAGCCATGCGTGATGTTCTTGACAAGGATAAACCCAGCTGGCTCATATTAGCAGAAACCAACATTTATTTCAGTCTGCTATTGAGTGATAGTCCTTTCAACGTTGCTCTTGTTGCCAAGTCTGCTTTCCAAAAACCCTAAGGACACTGCTGAATGTTGTCTGGAGCAGTGATGTTTCACACTCCTGCTCTTTGCGACCATCTCAAACTTACCCTTACTTTCCAAGTGTGAAACTGTTTTCTTCATCATCTAGCAAGAACGTTTCAAATGAATTCATATGGTAAAATAAATCTGGGAAGCTCTTCCTGTCTGTTCTGGAGAAAGCTGCATTCCAGACGTCGTGGGATGGGTATGTGAAAGGGAGAGTATTTTGGTGCATGTGATAGGCTTTTTTTAAAACAGCTTAAGAAAGTACATGAACAAGAATGCAGAATTTCAACTCACGAGAACTAGAAACTGAAATGGCTCCAGGATCTGTGGGTCAAGAGGAAACCTTGGTGAACTTCTGCATATAATAGATACTTTCCTAGTGCTACACTGTATTTTAACCTGTCCTAAAATGTGAGCTGTGCATACTGCAAAGAGAACCAAACATGTGCAGTGACACTAAGGAGGAAAACAAATGCCGAGGGAGGGCGTGTGTGCGTGTGTAGACTGATTCAGGCAGTGAAATGCCAAACAATTGGCATTGACTTCGAAGGTACTGCAGTGCAGCCTGATTTGGTCCAGAAGGGTCCTTCAGACCCTGTCTAACTGAGAGCTTGTAAACAGTGCTCTTACCGCTTCTAATCTTGTTCTTGGTGTGATTGATCTTACTGAAGAGCGAGAGGTGTCTACTGAAAATACTACAAACTCAAGGAAAACCGTTTTTACAGTAACACTGAGAAATATCTCTTTTAAAGGGCATTTATTTCTTGAAGCAAGGCGCTTTATTTTACTGTTGCCTACGCGTTTAAGAATTGTATATATATGAAATTTGATTTGCCTATAAACTTGTTGAATATAGGCTTTGCATTAGTTTTGAATATAAAAGCATTCAACTGACCCTCCTTAGCATACATTAAAATTACCTTAGTTTGAGTTTTCTGTTATTTTTTCACTTCCATTATTGTCTGGATTTTTGTTTTCCTTACTGATACTGAGTGACTTTTCATCCTTCTTGTTTGACCATCATAATCTGTGAGTACATTTAGATTTTATTATGCATGGAGGATTCCCGGTTATTGCATTCGAAACACATCCTGGATGGAGCCATTGGAAATGTAAACAAGGTGCTGAAAGCTGAATTGCAGAGGGAATGTGTGAGGAGTCTCTGAGCCCAGGGACATAAATCCACTCCTAGAGAGAGAGGAACAGCATTGCATTGGTTATTATAGCAAATTCCAGGCTCTCTTCTATCCGCAGAAGAGCTGCAGGGGACAGAACAGGCAGGATGATTTTACACTTTATCCTTCCTTTGCATTGACCCATTCTTGCTCTTTTCTTGCATACTAAAGTCTCCAGGAGCTCCCACATACAAAGCTTTTGTCATCTTACAGACGAAGAAAATCCCCATATGGTATAGGTGTCCATTACACAAAGGAGAGCGTCAGTGGCTGTGGACAGAAACCGCAGGGTGACAACTGCTCATCAGACAACCGCCCCCGTTACTGCTCCATCCAGAGAGACAGCCAGTTCAACTCTGGCCAGTTTGCAAATAACGTGCAAGAACTCTTGTGCTTGGTGGGAGGGGTGCGTGTCTAAGTGTCCGAACTGAATGCGTTGCCTAAGTGGATGCTACTTGAGCCACTTGGCTGTGCTTCTCTATAAAGTATTTACATAAGTGCAGCCAAAATAAATTACATTCTGATTACTTCATCACTGTGAAGTTATTGTAATGGAGAAGATGGTCAGAGAGAAGTACCTAAGAAATTAACAGGAGCCTCGTGGATTTGATTAATAAGGAAAATTGCTAGAAAGTGCGGAGGGTGACAGAGGGAGGGATGGAACATTATATGATATAAATATTTGAAGAACAAAAACATGAAGAGGGATCACTCAAGACAGAAGCAAGGTGAAACTAGAGAGGTATGAAATAAATGCAAGGAGGAGGAACATTCCTGACAGCGAGATGTTTCAGGCTGTGCACGCAGTACCTCAGAGGGGCACTTGACCAACAGCATGTCTTAAAACTAAATTGGATAGACAAGGAATAACAACCTATAGCAGGCAATCTTTGTGGTAAGGCAGGAGGAGATGATGAGTGACTTAGACATTCATGGTAAGATGAAGTACTGATAACATGGCTGGCTCTCTTATATTTTAAAGTTGAAGTGTCATGTAGGTGTGCAAATGGGAACAAGATAATTGAGCAGTCTAGTGCAAAGATCTTGTGAAAGGGGAAAGCTGTCAGTCCTGAGATTTCTGGAAAAACCCTGCTACTGCCAGTACAGCTTCTAATTTTATCTTGCATTAATGAAATGTACCTTTGTGCTACAAAATGGATTTTTAATTGCGTATTAGATGGCTGTGATTGTGGTTTAGACCTATCCCAGTCGCTCCTCAGCGCTGCAGCTGTCAGAGGTGTGCAAGAAGTCCCAAAACCATGGTGCGGGAGGAACCCTGTGCTCATGCATCTCTTAGTTCTGCTGCAGGGTAGGACTAACAACCACGTGCTGTCGGCTCAGCACACTTAATAGAAAGCATCTTTTTAAAGCCACTGGAACAACTTCAAAATGCAAACCAGGAGGATTGCAAAGTAAGCATGCAATGAAGTTATATGGTAGTGTATAACTTCTCTTAAATGTTCTCCGCCCCTAGATAGGGGGAATAAGGTCTCCCTTCAGCCAGCCAGGTTCCTGCTGCCCTGAAGAGCCACATGTCTACTCTTCCCTCCTTCAACCACCTCCTTTCAGTTAATTTCACATTATCAGGCAACATAAACTGAAATGGATAAACTCAGGTCTATGTAATATGTCTTTATATTATAATGTTTCTCAGTTGTCCAAAATCCTCTGAAGGAACACATCCCAGTAGATCTATAAAACTACCTTCAGTATTTAGTATAAATTCAATATTGTCAGCAAGAAAGATCGCTTACAACACTCGCATTGTATTTTACGTTTAGTGAAGCCATTACTGGAGTCGTGTCTATTTATATTAACATGTTGTTACCTGTAACCTAATAAAGATGCAAAATGCATGAAATAAATTACCTACAGATTTAAGGAGTTCACATAAAGGAAATTTTCTGATTTACCTTCGTATTTGTTGAATGCAGACCTTGCATTAGTTTGAACATGAAAACATGCAATTACCTCTGTTTAATTCCATTAATTAATTTCTGTTATCATTTTCCTTGCCTCTTTACTTCAGTATTAAAATATTTGGATCCCAGTTAGAAAATTCCCTTAAGTTGTAACAATTTCAAATTACAAGGTTTATTAAAAATACCATTTGTGCTTTAAGAGCTTATTAGTTAAAACCTACATTCCAAGATAATCTTCAACTTCACAGAAGGTTTTCAATTTTTAAAAAGATTTTTGTTTCTGTTTTTCATTAATTTGTAACTTGAGAAGTGTGAAAAGCCTCTTACTCAATAGAGAGAACTTTTCAAAACATGCCCAAGCCTATGTTGTTTTTCAACAAGGGAAAAGCGTATCAACTTAATTTTTGCAGTATTTTGTCCAAAATACTGAGAACTCTGTATATGAATGTTAATCAAATTAGATCTGGTAGGAATACAATTTTTTCATGCTCTGTCTAGCTGTGAACCAGATTTCCATAATGCTTTTTTGTTGTTAAAAGCTGTTGCTGAACTGCAGAGAACCTCAGGATTGCAAATAGCGGCAACTGCAAAGCATTTGGGGAACTTGTTTGTTGAGTGTTTTTGGTTTTGTTTGGGCTTTTTTTGTTTGGTTTTTTTTTTTTGGTGGGGTTTTTTTTTTTTTTTTTTTGTACTGGCCATGGACAGTATGCACATTCTGTCACTTCACTGACAAAATAAGCCTAAATGAGTCAGTAAATTACCTGGACATCTGTCCTAGGAGCAAGTCATGTGTGAGGAGTTGGTTGTGTTGCTTGCTGGCTAATGAGCCTCTTAGCCATCACACAGATCAAATGAGCAGAGCTTGGTCAGCTTGGGCTCCTGGGGCTTTTATTCCTGATAACCCCTGGGGACCTGCAGTCAAAGGAGCCCCTGTGTGACGATGTTCGCTTTGTAGGAGCCTTGCTGTCCTGCTTCTGGTGTAGACTTTATCACATTGCTTTCAGATTTCTTAACAGCATCGTTTCAGGTTGTATCTCCCTAGACAGAGCCTCTCGTCCAAGTGGAAGAAGCTCTGCTGTCTGTCCGGCGAGCAGACCTGGTGTACAGCAGGACATGTTACACTCTCTTCACAGCCCGCTCTTCAGAGCTGCGTGGCCTTCTTTGTGTGCATGTCGTAGAGTGAGGATCCAGGCCAGTGTGACTTGTAGCTGTCGGGAGCCTTTTAGTAAAATCCTTTAAAACTTAGATCTCTAATGCATTGAATACTCTGCCCCAGTCTCAGGGCACCTGAGCAGTGTTTAAATTTAAGGATGTGAGCACTTGGTTCCACAGGCTTCACTGGGACTTCTATGTGTCGAATTTAATAAATACTCAAAAGTGATGAGTTAGGGGCTTGGAGACTGGGGATCTTTGCCAAACAGTAGAACATTGAGCCCCCAAGACAGCGGACAATCCAAAAACCCGTAAGAGTTTATTTTTACAAATAAAAAGGCAAAAGCTCCTGAATAATGTATGTGGTCAAATCAATTGCGTGCATTCAAAACATCAGTTAATCGCAGAAAGAGAATCAGGCTGTGTACTATGCTTTAATGTTCACTATTGGGAAATTAGGGGGGAAAAGGCCACTTCTATTCATTCTTTGGAAGTACTAAGCAGCAAGAGCAGCTGTAGTAGGCTGGGGCAGAGGCTTGTGCTATGAGATCACTGTGGAAAACAGAATTAGAAATGGATCGAAGCTGTAAAGTTATGATCTGACCTATGGTTGTGTCACTGAGCGTTTTCAAGGGAAGTGCATTCAAATGCGCTCCTAAATGCTCATCGTCTAATGAGGCAGACAGAATAAAGAGTAATTCTTTAGGGAAAGGATGAATAAAAAAAAAAACCCAGATATGCCACCCCACTCTATTCACAGCACTTGGACAGAAAAAGAAGAGTTTCTAAAAGGCACTGGGGGTATGTGTATTGCTGGGCTTAGGTGGGATATACCATGCCCAGGATAATAAAATTTTTTATGTCCACAGGGGGTTTGTACTGGTTGAACTCCTTAGCTGTTACAGTGGAGGCGGATTTGGGTGGGATTTTTCTGTGTTTTTTTTGGTGTTTTTTGTTTTTGAAACCAAGTGGGTTATTTGGGCTTCTTTCATTGCAGCTAGTTGTATACGCTAACTGGAAACCATTTTCTAGGTGGATCTTCTTTAAGCTGTAACTACTCTGGGGGCCAGCTGAAACTGAGGAACCTGCAGCTGTGGATGTTGCTTCCCATTACAGCTGGAGGCACTGAAGTCTTTAGGGATTAAGAGAAAAATCCCACCAGGACCTTGCTGCATCTTATAAAAACCAGGCCACAAGTGACTTTCCCAGTACCTGACTATAAGTCCCTTGGTAGAGCAGAGTGTTGTCATGGATACTCCAACTCCAGGACACTATAAAGCCCATCATTCATTACATTTATAAAATCTTCAACACTTTAAAATCTGCTCTCGGTAGCATTACAAACCTACATCAAAGCAGATGGTACAGCACTGTGAGAATAACCTCTTTACCTCCTCAGGCATGGTGAGGGCTCTGTTGCTGAAAAACTCCAACAGTGCCAATGAGCCGTCACCTGAGCACCATTAGGATGCCCTTTAATGTAAATAAAGGTAAAGTCTGTCATGGTCTGACTAGAGATCCCTTACTGCTATAGATGTGACTGCCTTTTTCAGTCTAAAGCCTTCTGTGTTACCTTAATTGAGGTGAGCTATTTTGGATACGTGACATTGGTTGATGAGCACAGATGTGCAACCCCAGAGCTGTTTTGTGTATTTTGGAAGTTCGGGCAAATGCTAGTGATTACTTGTTTTATTGTAAAGATGTGGGGAGAAATTTTCTTCATGTTAAAGTTGCAAACTGGAGAGCATAAGGGAAGGTTGAAAATAAGACCCATTATTAACCAGCCTTGGAGTGGGTCTATATTTAATAGTCTGGCAAACTCTACCCTACTTCCCTGCATAATTGCCAATTAGTGCAACAGATCTCTGTGTATCTCTCTAGAACTAATTTTAGCTAGGTGCTGACAGATCACAAGGAGAAGCCAGGTGAATAGAGGATGGGTCCTGAAAGGCAACTTCTTCCATGTTTCCCTCAATATTCTTTCTAGGAGCTGACAGCAACAATACCTGATTTATTGCTCTGTTGAGCAGATGTAGGGAAAACGCACACTTTTTTTTTCAGAAAACTTAGCTTTCGGGTCTGGTTCTGGTAAAAATATTTAAGGTGACTTAAATGAGTAAGCTGTCAAGTGCATCAGTATTCACATGATTTCCTCCTTTTAATGTTAAAAAGAATGAATTGTAACTTCTCTGAGAGCTTGGCGTTGGTACTTCATTGGCTTGAGTGAAACAGATAGCTAACTAAGGTCTGAGTGAAAAAAAAAGTGTGTGCTAATAATACTGCCTTCTGGCTGTACTTAGTATGGGCTAATAAATTTGTAATTAAAGGTAGTGTTCACTTCCTGAGCACTGTCTGCCACTCTGTAGTGAAGAAATACAGCCTTGCTTGTCACTGGCTGCTATGAAGGCATCTCCAGTTTCCAGTAACTCTTGAATGTGCACATCTGGAATCAGAGCAGACCTGTGGGCAACTGCCAAGGCAGGTCATGCTCAACAGGTTCAGACCCTGTCCCAGGGCAGTCGTGGCATGCTCTAGGCTTTGTTACATGAACAAAGATGAGTGTGTGAAGGTTAAAACTGCAGAAGAGCTGCAGACAAATTCAGAAGAGTTGGAGAGGATGACTTGTGTTGTTTCTAAGAAGAAGATGGAGGGGATGAGTTGGTACGTTTTCCTGATGAAAGTGCACGCCGCACTGACATCTCCTGCCTCATCCTGGCCCCAAGCTAAGCGTTGGAGGCACAGAAGGCTGCGACCCTTCTTCTCTGTCTGTCTGTTCTCAGTGCTGGGAAATGAATCCAGTGACAGCGTGTCGCTACAGAAAAGATTAAGAACAAATATAGCCGCCTCCTGAGCTGTGCTTCAAGGTCTTGTCCAGGGCCTATTGGAGATGATAAGAAATTTTCTTGCAGCCTTCACTGCGTTAGGCCCTTATTCTATATATTCAATGTATTTTTGAAGGAGCGCTCTATTATCTCTGGCTTTGTCCTGTTCTCTAGCTGTGGTGTTCGTGATGATACATTCTACACCTCAGTCAAATCCTGTACTACTTTGTTTCACCTCTTATGCAGGATATTTTTCTGGCCTCTCTCTCTCTCTCAAGTGAAGGTAAGCAACAATATCCTATTAGAGAGGATTAGACAGGGGGTAAACCCTCCCTTCATGTGTTAAAAAAAAAAAAAAAAAAAGTCTTGTTGGTGGTTTTGAACTTTAAGTGCAGGAATAAATACAGGAAGTTAGCATTTCTTTCGATCAATGACTGAATTGAACTTGGATGAATCATTGATTTTTTTTTTTGTTGTTTTTTTGTGGCAGAGATGTACTAAATTGCATCAAAGGATGCGTCTGTGCCATAAAATTAAAAGTAATGGGTTTGTGTACATGCTTATAGAAAATGGTCTAGTGTTATTCAGAATGATAGTAATAAATACTGAAAGCCACGCATCCTACTAGGAGATATGACAGACCTGTAAAAAGAAGAACTATAATTTGGAGGTTCTCTGCCATAAGCCTGTTTTGGTGAATCTGCTGAGGTTGTTAGCAGTAGAACAATATTGCTTTCAAAAGGGATCAGCTCCTTGAGGTTTTGATGCAGATGCTGGCATTGCCCATGGGAATGAACCAGTGTAAAGATGCAATATCCTTTCGTAAAGCAAGAGGAAACTTTCTAAGAATAGTAGCTTTTATAAAATAGTTGTGTGGTTTGAGACTTTTGAGGGGTTGCAGTGTTTTTCTTGAACGTCCAGGAAAAACTGTAAAGCTACCCTTATGATGAGGTTGAAAAAGTGATTAAGGTAAATCTACACTTCAATGGATCGCCAGTCATTAGCTTCAGCCTCAGGTATACTAACCTTTCAAGGAGAATAAATCAAAAATGCTTGAAAGTTTTGGATACGCTGAAGGCAACACCCACCTTCTGCATAGTTAAAAACATCAAAAGGGAAAGAGGGCTTGATAATAATGAAGTTTGGGAACTTGAGAAATTATAGAGGTCACTTCAGATCCCATTGGCCCCTGAGCAAAACTATTTCGAGGCATTTTAGTTTTCTGACCTTCTTTGTACGTGTTTGAAAGCTACAGCTTTTTACCTAAAGTGCTCTAAAGAAGATTAAACAGCTTTTTAACATCTGCTATGTTCATAGTGTGTAGGCAGAGCTATCAGTTTTGGTTGCTATTAAGATGGATGGGTTTTTACTTGATTTGGAAAAAGTGTTTAAACATATTTTGGTTTATGGTTTTTTTTGTTCTATTATACTCTGAGAATGGGGGAAAAATACCTTTCTTTAATTTGGTGGCTTTCATTCAAAAGGAAATAAATGTTTTAAAAACAAAGCATACCCACATCTAGAGGTCAGTTCTCTTGCAGCCATAAATAGCAGCATCTGCTTAACAGCAAGCAGCAACTCTGTGTCATGATGTAGTACAGAAGTATATCGATACAAAGGAAAACTAGGAAAAATTAGAGGATAAAAATACAGACTGGTTGGTTGAGTTGTAAGAGCAACTAATATTTAACAATTATGTGACGAATGAAGGATTCGATAGATACTGTCTAAATTTCGTATTTTGTATGATCGTATCTTGCCTGACTCTGTGTTAGAGAGGCCCTTTTGCTCAGGACAGAGCTACTCAGGGTAGAGAGGGCTCCTAGAATATCAGGACTTGACGTGGTGGTGCTTGTCTCCATGTTGGCTACTGGGTCGGACTCATCTCAGCCTGAACTGGGACTACTGAACTGCGAAAGACCTTTGATATAAAAGGAGAGCGAAGTGGTGCCTGGATAAAGGGGCCTGAGAGAGGCACCCAGATCTTTGGAGGAGCGATCTCCTTTGCTGGACTGAAGGAAAGACTCCAGAAGGAGCTTCTGGTTTAGAGAAGGGGACTGGGGACTGCATACGAGCATATCTTGGCAGCACTCGTCTCTGCACAAGGGCATCTTCGAGTCAATGAATGACACGTATTGAGATGTTGTCTGCTTCTGAAGAACTTTGATTAGAGACTCCTAGTGAAAAAGCTCTCGACTGGAGCAAGCAGCAAAACACGGCTGCAGCTCACAACTGGGGAAACTGTAAGTACCCAGAGACCATTCGTAATTAACAGGACCATGTTCCTGGAGAAAGGTGCTAGACACAGGGCCAGGAGGTGTAGGTGAGGAGGACTGAGAAGAGTCCAGAACTGCAGTTCTCAACCTCTTGTTTTTATTCTTCCATGCTATTCTCATTTTTCCTTTTCTTTGCCTCTTTATGTGACCTCAGTCAGTAGAAAGTGTCTGGCCACACACAACGTTTGAAGTCCTCTGTGGAAGCCCCCTGCACTTGACAGATGATCATTACCATGTTACTGGATGTCTCACCTAAAACAGAGCTCCCAACAGCACAGTGGTGTTGACCTTTTGGTGCAACGTTGGCTCTGATCCAGCAGAGGAGCAGGGTTGCTTTGACAGCTGCAATTTCCAGCCTTAGGTGGGTTTTTGTCTCTGGGGACTCCCATTCCAAGCGCAAATCTGAATTCAGGGCTGCGCTCTGCTCAATTTATAAATTCCCCAGGGATCATCTGATAGGACAGAACAGCAGCAGACATCGAAGGGGAAATGGTGGTGTTTGCAGTATACTCTAGTGCTGCTAATTACAACTAGCGTTGCAGCACTCTGATTCCTTGATGTTCACGTAAATTCCCGCTTGGGGTTTATAACCCAGGAATACAGGTGTCCTGCTTGAAATAGCCTGGCAATCAGATCTGGAGAAACTCCTCTGGAGAAGTAACTGTGGATTTTTGAACTTCAGATGAAAAGCCAGTTGCCGAATCTCTTATTTATCTGAATTTCCCTTGACTGAACTGAGCAGAGGATGCAGAGATTCAGCCTGAGGTTTCTGGAATTCGTATTTTGCTGTTGCCTGATATACATTGCCTTGCATAAGTCAATTAGCCTGTGTTGAGGATCAATTTTTCTTCCTGTTTTATATTTACATGCTTTGCCCAGAGCTTGCCTCTGCTGGGATTAAGGGATTGCGTTTGTGAGGTTATTCCAGTGATGAGAATAAAACTGAAGTTGAGCAGAGCTTGTTTGATGTCTGGGCTCTGACAAAGGCGTTCTGTAATTTACAGCAGTGGTTCTCTGGGCAGGTTGGCTGCACGTATAGGATGCTTCTGGTGAGGAGCAGGAGGCTGATGCATCTGTGTCTGGATGCTTTTGTATCCCACAGCTTTGAATGTAGGCTTGAACTCCTTGGAATATTCTTATTGTCGGAGCCAGCAGGACTGATCGTGATTCCCTCAACTCTGTTTAACGAATGTCGTGCATCAGAGTTTGGTGTGCATTGTCCCAGGGATAACAGCTTTTGTAGCTCAGTGTATTTGCTAAGATCTCCTCTACTCTCTCAGTAAGGAGATTAGTTGAGGAACTAAGTTTTGCTCCCTTAGGAAGTGTGGTGCGTTGCCAGTTTGTAAATACACAGATGCCATCACAAGAAAAAAATCCAAATATTGTATCAAGCTGTGATGTCTGAAACATTGTTTTGTATTCAAAAAGACTCTTGCTTTGATATCAAAGACTTAGATGTCACAAAAGTGAATGTGTATGATTTAATTTTTTGCAGGGCTACAGCTAAAGAGAATGGTAAAATTCTAATGGTGGCAACTGTTAGTCTGTTTGCAGGAAAAACCCGAAACATCTTCCTAATGTAAACTTCATGCTGTAGTATGATACAGTGTGATACTTCTGGAGTATGTTAGTCACAGTATAACCATCTTCAAGAGAGGGGAAGTAGGAGTATAACCAACCCTCTGTAGCCTCAAACTGGCCTTTGTAGCACATCTCCTTCTGCTGTAGCTTTTAGCTTAAGTGTCCCAGATGATTTGAATTCTTATGTTGAGTTGGAGGAGAGTGAAGCTGCCAGATATTTTAATGTAGCTTTGTATTTGTCACGTGAGATGTTTGGCTCGGAGAAATTGATTCCACAGTTTTGTTTTACTCAAAAAAGGAAAAATGTGCAGCACTCCGAGTGCCACGAATAGGCTAAAATTATTTCGTGCCTGAATTTTCTTTCAGATTACAGTGCAACAACAGCCTTCTGCAGTGCTCTCCCTGAAACTCAGTGATAGATTGGGCTGTTGGTGCATGAGATGTCTCCTGGCACCATGATCTTTGGGACCTCATCCCCTACATGTCTGCTTCCTGCTCACAAAGAAGTAGGTCACTGCTGAGTCGCTTCTGGTGCTGCTGTATTAGGTTCCCTTGTTCACCTCACTTTTGTTTTCTCTGAACTGAAGGTAAAAATGATATAATTTGCACTAATCTTAAAGAACTGATGCAAAATCCCAGTGTTGAGACATGAACAAATGAGGCTATGTGAATCTGTGAGAAACTGTGGTGCCAATGGATAGGTGATTCAGGAGAAATGATGAGTTTAGCAAACATACGCCATGTATTTTGATGCCACCACTGCTGCCATCAGGCTAGAAAGGTCCCTGCTGCACCTCTGATGTAGGCTTGGCTTCTTCAGGTTTTATTACCTTTCTTCTCTAATTGCATGCGGATACAGTATTGCATATACGTGGTGGCTGCCAAGCTAATCCAGGCTATTGTCTGGATCCAATATCTCAGCGCTAACTGCATGCTCTGCCAATGCTGCTGCACAGGGTCCCGCAGTGATGCTGTTTGTCCCCGGGGACTGTGAGCAACCCTCCTGCTCATCTGTCCCTCACCTGGCTTAAAAAGCTGAAATGCTGCAGGTCACTGCGCTGCAAGGGGCCCTGCTGTTCTCTCCCACTCCACCACACCCGGGAAAACAAGCGCAGACTCTCCTTGCTGACGTTTTAATAGTTCACTCTTGTGATCCTCATCA
>VYXH01007087.1:26144-41220 GCA_013397275.1 Burhinus bistriatus | reverse complement strand
TTCCAGATGATCAAAAGAGGGGGGGGGGGGGGGGGAACAGAAGGCATCTTTCTGTGCCTCACGTTTTCAGATGCCATAAATAATACAATATAACTTAAACTTTCCTGGAAAGCACTTTGTGCAATCTGAGCATTTTTCACCCGAACTTATCATCTCTGTGAAGGATCTTGTTTTCTTACAGATTTATTGTTTTCCTTTGCCCAGTAATTCCCTAAGCCTGTCAGTGAGTACCACTTTATTTAATGTATATATAATAAAGGACTTGGCAATCAAAAAAACCAAACAAAAAAACCCCGCCCAGAAAATGCTTCGCAATTTGGTTATTCAAGTAATTGCCTTGTCCCTGTGGAGTATCTGCACCTGAGACAAGTAAAATCTCTCAGGTTTGATTTGGGGATAAAGCCCCTTGGAGAGGGTGCTGGTGAGGATGAGGAAGGAGGGTCTGAAGGCTGTGTCGTGGTGCTGGACTCTCTTGCTCTCGCTATAGGACACTTGGGAGACTTTAGCACATTGTTTAGGAATGAAGATCTGATATCCAAGGCACCCCACTTTGGTCTGTCAGATTCATTAATGTTGTGGGCATGATCCCTTAATAAAAGTGCTGATATGAGGCGGTTTATTAGGTAATTAAACCTGATGAGCCAGGAGGAGGTCCTTTCCCATGCTGTGAAGTGCTCTGTGGCAGAAGGAAGCTGTTGAAATTATTCTGGAAGATGGGAGGTTTCACTGCGAGTTACAGCGGCAGCTCAGCGAGGACGCTGTACAAAGGAGAACACAGCAGTGTTGGGTGTTTACTGGCATCCCTATTTTGGACTTTTGTATTGTTTGAGTTTATGTAAGCCACAGAGGGTGCTAGGCAGGCAAAGCATCAAACTAAAATATAACGAAAATATTCAGCCACCTTGGACAAGTTAACATGCACTAGACAAGTACATACACGAACTGTGCAGATCAAAGACAAGTGCCTGATAACGTCTGAATAATGCTGCCCTTTAAGGGACTTGTGCTGAACTGTAAGGTTCCTCCTAGGATGCGGCTGTGGGCTAATTGCAGCTGTCAGACTGACCGCCTCGAGTGTAGCTCCTGCTTTATGCTTTCTTTGAAAATAATCAAGACATCGCGTTCACAGGCTCTCGCGTGTTGCTTCTTATAAATGACCACCAAATTTGTCTTCCAGTGTGCTTAGACATTAACAGATAAGGATTTACCAGAGGAGGAGTGGGCAAGGAGGTACTAAAGTTCTTCCCTTTTCCCCTTGGTATCAGTTACTCTGAAGAGCTGTGATGAGATGTTGTTACGCTCCTGCATCCTCCTGGTTAGATCAGGGCTGTGCCCTTTGCAGCATAGCAGGGATTTGATGTTTGTTGGTTATTCTTATTGTTGTCCACTCAAAGCTGGATTGGCCTTGACCAATTACTTCAGATTTAAAAAAAACCAAAACCCAAGAACACTATCAAATGCATGTAATTTTGAATAGTGTCAATACGCATTGGACTTTTTTTGACAGGGTTGTGAGCACAAGTCCGTGTGGGTGGGTCTCTGCACGTGGGCATGTCATGTACAATTGTAGGGATTGCTCTTGGCCTTTGGTTGGTGAAAGTTTTGCCTGTGACCTCTGTGGGCCTGGGGCATTCCTCAGTTGCTGGGGTGGATATTAATATTTGAATGCAAAGGTTGTCGGGGTGTTTGTTGAGGACATTGCTCTACAGTGCAACAGTCATAAAAGCTTCAATATAATCTTAATTGCTGATTATATCTTCTGGAGTATCCATCTTCTGATCCTCCTAAAGGATTCTCCATCACCTCCCTTCAAATACTAGCCAACACCATTTTCCTTGTATACAGGCCATTTTTTTTCCTCTAGTTTTGAGATGTGCAATAAACACGGATGTGTAACAGGGTACTATGTGATACCAGAGTTAGCATGTGAACCTGCAGGCTGCTGCACCAGGCGTTGGACCTCGAAGTACTGGGTCAAGCTGCAGCTGCGAAAGACAAGCGTCTTGCTGGCTGAAAAGTATGGCATGCTCTTTAGTAATAATTATTGAGTCATGTGGATCCAGGATTTGGAAGAGAGCTAAACCCGCCAGTTGTAAACCACTGTAATTATAACAGATACACTAGAGGTATGTTGCATTCTGCTATGCAATGTAAGGTATGTTGTCTTCTACTTGCAGAAGACCAGGCTTTGCTATTCTTGGCCATAATGTGTTAAAAGTTACTTTGTGATCTGTTCCAGGGATATAAATCGTCTTTACTAGGTAAAGTGCTACCTAATATAAAGTCATCAAATATTAGTCTATAACAAAAAATCAGATAACAGGTGGAGGATGATGACTTTCACTGTGTACCTAGGTGTCTTATATGTAATATGCCATAAAAGTGTTGTATTTTATGGCCATGGCTTATATTGAAGGTGAGTGATGTTCTGTTTCTCAGACTCCAGCATTCCCTTTGAACATGCCTTTATCCCCAGCTATATACCAGTGATTGCAGAGCCCAGTAAGGTTTTCATTTAAGGACCATATGGGAAGCATATGGGAAAATATCTCTTTGGTTGACCTGTCATTTATTAATGACACCTTATGAAATCTTGTGTTTGTTTGTCTTTGCTTAGGTGTTCTTGCCTTCCCTTGAAATTCAACTCCGCTTCCCTGGGCAAGCCGATACCGTTGTTTGCTTGCTGGGGAAATGAAAAAGATATGTCTACTGAGGGTTAAACTTCAGTTAGGGGAATTGGCAGCAATAGCAGATGAGATCCCTAATAAGGCTCTTGCTTCTGTGAAAGTGCCCTTGATGATGCAGATGGAAGGTAGATCAGTATGGAAAACATGACCTAGATGTTCTTTCTAAGCAGCGTACTTATATATACACATAAATATATATATATAATGTTGTTCCAGGCACCGGCAGCTCTTTAAAGGAGCAGCGGAAGCTCTTTTTTTCTTTTTCTTTTTTTTTTTTTTTCCCAGAGAAATACCATATCAACAGGCTTATTTGCCTCAGCATAGTCCCCAGTGATTAAAGCTACACCTACAAGAAAAGCTGAAAGCTTTACCTGCAAGCCTTCCTCCTTGCTAATGCAGCTGAAAGACCATTCATTATCCCACCCAAGGCAGAGTTTAAAAACGGATCCTTTCCAGACTCCCTGCATCAAAAAAGAGAGATTCAGGCACGCTCTTGTTCAGCAGCAGAAACAACTGTACACAGAAGTATTTTAACCTTTCTGCATTGATTTCTGTGTAGGACACCCATACGATAGGTATATAGACTCTTTCTACTTTCTGTGAGTGGTCAGTTGATGTACTTATTCAGAAATTTTGCAGAAAACCCTTTTGCATTATGAATGTTTTTTAACGTGAAGTCTAATTGTCAAGGGATTATTGATAAATTAGAGCCATGATTAGCTTGAATATGTTAGTTAAGAAGAGCTAGTGAATTGTCATTTTTATAAGTAGATCTATGAAGTTATTAGAGTTCATAGCATTTGAATAGCCATTTATTAAACATTACCTTAGTTAAAATTAACCCTTTCTTGGGTTATTACGTGTAGTATGTCAAAATTTGTTCTGTTCCCTGATTGAATTGCAGTTCAAATTAATGTTGTGACCTTGTAGCTGTTGATCACAAATGATCTCATAAGCCAGAATGGACCTAGATAAACAGCAAGACAACTCAAACACAGACTTGTACATACTGTTTACTCAGGTGATCCAATTCAGTGAGCTACAGTAGTGAAATTTTAAATATGGGGCTTAAATGGGCTTGAGTTATATGCAAGTATTATGCTGGCCGTTTGCGTAAGAATGATTAACAGGCTATAATATGTGCCTTCAGAGTCCTGTTGCACCACGGAGACTATCCACACAAAAGAAATAAAATGTATCTTTGCAAGCAATTCACAAATGCAAGAATTAAATCCGGTAAATGGTGTTTTCTTATTCACTGAATTGCTCGGTCTGAGTTACTTTGCTCCCTGGCATTCACCAGTCAAAAGCTTTATTCTAAAACTCAATACTTGGGATCCCAGTTCTCCCAGCACTTATATGTAATACATTTTGTCTAAATGTGTGGAGTCATTGACTTCAATAGGACTGTCCGTGTGCTTGGAGTTAGGTGTACTTCAGCGGCAGGAGACTCAATAAAGTCATTTTTCAGTGTGTGGACATCTGATTCCAAAGGCTGTTCTGTGCCCACAGGGCTCTGGAGACCAAGCTTTCCAACTGGTAGCTGTAACTGGTAAGCTTAAAACCTGAAGTTCTTAATTCAAGTATCTTGAGAGGTACTCTAGCCAGACTGCAAAATAATTTGTATGTGGCACCTCTCTCTCTGTTAATCCTGAAAAGCGATAGCCGGTGTACTCTGTGCACTTCTTAGCCTATTGAATTTAACCTATTGAATAGTTTCTTGTGATCCTGTCCGTGATTCCTCCTTCATCTGTAGCCAACCACTACAGGCAGCTTAGTAGCTAAACCGACCGAGTAGCTTTTCTGTTTTGTGGTTTTTTGTTTTCTGTTTTGTTGTTGTCTGGGGGGTTTTTAATTTATGCATATACATAATTTCAAAATGACCTACTCAGTTTTTACTTGATGCAATTTTGTACAGGCAGAAAAGTCCATCCATGGAATTTTTCTGTTCAAGACTACAAACGCTCAGTTTGAAAGCGGGCTTCTTTCCCTGGTTTATCCACAAAACAGGGGTAGACAGGCATATATGTTTGCCTGCAGCTATGCCATGTGCATCTTACTCTCCAAAGGCCTGTTCACTGTGTGCACGTGCCTTTCTCCGTATCCAGCTGGTGCAGAAGAGGGCTTACAGCATCAGAGACAGAGATGGCCAAAGTTATTTCAAAGAATCTTTCTTCTATATTTCTGCTGTCCTGTTTCTGAATACCAAAACACTGAATACTAAAAAGGAAAAATATATGTCCTAATTTAACTATCTTGTCTTACCTGGTATGAGTGTGCCCTGGTATAGTTGTGAACGCCATTTCTGAATAGCCAAACCTTGTGGCTTTTCAGTGTGAATTCTGGAAATGGGGGGATGTTCCCCAGTGAGAGCAAAGCAGTTTGCAAAGCTGCTGTTGGCATGTGTTCAGCTCCTCAGGACTGTGGATCTTGTTCCTGCTTACTTGCTCTGGTCTCTGTGGGTCATAATAACATTTCTTTCTTTCCAGAACTGTCTCCTCTGTACCTCAAGTACTTTCTGTTTGAGATTTTCATGCTACTAGCGACAGCACCATGGAATGAGTCAGCTCCATACTGCTCACGCTCTGTTGAATGAAGGGATGCTGAAGGCATAAGTTCTTTATTACTGAAACCTGGTTTTGACAGAATTTTAGAATTCACCACTTCCTCGTAGATACATGTGTCTAATTGATGGAAAGCAAACGCCAAAGCCACATGTAAAGATCCGAGTTACACCGCTATGCTGGTAAGTTGTATGCCCCAACACCTGCTGATGCAGGAGCACAAGAGCAGCAATGCTCTGGTTTATTACTCTGAGACCTCCCTTCCTTAAAAGGCTCGGAGGGAAAAAAAGGGAAAAAAAGATTGTTGCATACAGTATGTTATTTCCCAGAGAAATACCAAAAATATTTTTCCCATTAATATTAGCCTTTCTGCAGTAATTACCCTGCGTAGAAAATGCAAACGCACCATCCAGGCCACAAGTAAACCCACACTAGAACAGCATCGCTGCCAGTGCATGGGCCTGGTTCTGCTGCTCGCTTCTATCAGCTGTTTCCGTTTCCATTTCCAGCTCCGGTGTCTCTAACAGGAGGTTTGAGCACACAGTCACAAGCTAGAAACTCACCTGGCATCCTGCTCACATTTTCCATTTCTTTGAGGTTTTGAGGAGCCTAAAGATCACCTCACTCAAAATACTTGACAAAAGTATCTCTACTCTGGTGAGAAGGTAACTTCTGCATGCCTCACCTGAAGCATTTTTCCATCTGCCTGGTCACTCCATGTCGTCTTTCCCAGAAAATTAACCCTCCTGCTCCTTTCTGTATCATGACCTGCATCCACTGGCAAGAGGAAAGGACAAAACCAGCTACTTACAAAGGCTGGGGAAAGAAGCAAGTTAGGAAACATGTTTAGGCTTAGGCTTTGGCTTTACCCATGAAAGTCTCAAACTGTATTTCCCCCTTGCATTCCTCAAAGACTCTTTCCTCCCTGTCCCGCCGTCCTGTGTTGGCCCCGCCATTCCTGGCACAAAGCCCTTCAGAAATAACCGGGGCATTTAGGATTAATAGGTGCACTTTATAGTGTTTCCATCCACAAAATGGATATTGCTCATCTGGAGGTTATGCTCAGTGCTGATGGCTCTAAAGCTCCTTAAAGGTATGATGCCATAAAAAAAATTCCAAAGGCTATTTATAGCTTATTATTTTTTACATGTAATATTTACTGCCTTCCCCTGCCTTCTTGCGTAACGTATCAAATGATGTTCTGCTTCCTGAAAATGTGTGGTAAATCAATTGTTCAACAGTTTTTTCAAGTATCCTTACTTAATGTTAGTTTTCATGCATGCATTTTGGAAACTATGTAAAATATGCCTTAAATAGCAGAATAAAATAAATGCCAGGGTTCTTACAGCTGCTTCCACCTGCTTTCAATGCAGAGTTGCCAAACAATTTCAGTGTTTTATAGCCTGTTGCCCCAAATCAAATTCTGTGTTGCTTTTGGTTTAAGGGCTAATAGCTTTTTGAAATATATTAGCGCTTTCTGGTGACAGGTCCAAGATTAGCTGTTTATCCATAGTTCCAAGAGGTATTCTATAATCCTGTGGCACAGTAAACTTTATGAGGAATTTTACAAGCTTTCATGAGTGCATTGTGCTTTAAAATGCTAAAAAAGCAGTTAAGGAGAGAAGAAAACAAAGCACTGCAGTGTCTCCGTCTGATGTTCCACTGGTCTTTGAAGTGCAGCATTGCAAGCCAGTGAGGAGGAAGGACTGCAGGACGTACAGGGAATGATGAAGCCAGCAAGCTGAAAGCTTTACGTGCTGCAGAACTGGTTTACTAGAGGCTTATAGGCCTTAATATAATGAACAGCAAGAATGGCGTAACTCTTCCGTGAGCTGAAGTCGCTGGCAAACCTTGAACGCATACTCAGTAGCGATAGCACTGAGAGAATGACATCAATTTGATTCACCTTCACTGATTTTCCACTTAATGCGATTTTTGAGGCAGCGCAAAAGCAGGACCTTCGGAGTGCATTCATCGCTCCGCTGCCGGTCCTTGAGCAGGTGGTTCGCGTGGGGCAAGGAGAAGGCAGAGCACTTCTAGGGTGTAGGGAAGGCTGAGGACACCCGTGTTTCTTTGTCCCGCTGCAAACTGTGGGTGCGACTTGTGTGAATCCCTCCATCTCTTAATGCTTTCTTCCCCTTCTGTGTGGAGAAAAGGGGGAACATCCCAGTGCTATGATGAGACAGACCACAGGAGAGAAAACTGGATAGGCCCAGCACAGCTTTTTTCCCTTAAAAAATAACTCTTTTCTGCAAGATCTTCAGCCCTAGATGCGGATGTATGTTCCTTCAGGGGATGCATTGCAGAGGCAGGGTCTAGCACATAATTCTCTCTCTCTCCGCTTCCTTAAAGATGTCATATCTTTCACCCACAACAAATGCTATTGTTGGAAAGAAAACAGAAAATCTTTCTGGCCATTCTTCTGAAATGAAAGCAGCAATCTTCAGAGCTAAAACCAATCCCTTCAGGGTAACTCAATAACTACTTAGACCATATGAAAACAGGCAGTTTGTACTTGTGGGGTGTCAAGATTTGCAACTGTTTTATCAGGCTGGAGCTGCCTCTGGAGACGATTGCATCTGGCAGTGGCTGGAATGTGCTTCACTGGGATATGGGTGGGCTGTGCTTGGTGACAGAGAAGATTGCTTGAATCCTGCTTTTATAACTGGGGAGAAAATCGCAGCCTATTTTGGGCACCAGTTGTTATTTGATGGAGCAAGTTACAGGTTTTACTCAGCCTTGGCATCTGCCTTCCTCCTCCCCTGTTCTTGCAATGTGCAGCCTGACAAGGAACCACAATACATCCAAAACTCTGGCTTGTATTGTCCCAAATCTCCTACAGCAGCTTCACCTAGACATTAAACAAGAGCAGGAGACAAGGTTTTGCCTTGAATGACTTCCCAGCTGAGAATATTTGCAATAAAAAGGAGACTCCTACCTGAAAAGAGCTGCTTTCAGGAGCCTCCACACTGAGCTTTGTGGACCCCACCTCCCAAACTAACCAACCGTGGCCGATGGTGGGGAATATTTCAGCAGCATTGCTGAGCTGAGGATTTCAATGTGCTTCTTAGGGCTGCTTAAAAATATGAAGGTAGCAGCAGAGAATGTGAATTTGTGCAGTATTTGTGCAAGAGGACAGATCTACCACAGCTCTCCCTTTCCGCATAGCCACTAGCTGCTTAGCACGTCGGGATTTACTGTGGAGCTCTTCTGAAGCTGCAGCCCTCAGTTGAATGTGTGATCCATGACTACCCTGAAAACTCAGCTCTAGGCACTTTGCCTGGGGACACTCAGTGAATCAACAGCAAATCTGGAATAAAATGCAGTTTGAGTTTTGTTTTGGGTTTTTTCTTCCCACTCTACCTTTTATTGAACTCCACAAGGATACGCAGCACCTTGTCTTTACCTATGAGGTCTTGCTGAGACATGGACTTGGTATGTTTTAGGAACTGGTGAGATGGGTGATGTACAGATTCCTAAATTAAAACAAAAGGCTACCTGACAGGGAAATTCAGTTTGTTTAATTCAAAGTGTAAACATATATATGTCTGTTTCTTGACCTACTTGATTTTCTAAATGTTAAGAACTGCTTTGAAGTATTCTTTTTGCTGGGATGCAGACCTCTTGAAATTTTTATGAGAAGCATCTTTTAAGTTCTGTAACAAGAATTTTATTTCTGTCTATCAATGATATTTAATTAGCGCGATGCAGTACACAGACTGGCATTCATTAAGCAGTTGTTGCAATCTGTCATACCTCTTTATTAGGAGGTTTAAATTTTTAAGGTTAAAATAGTGTGTTATTTCCAGATGGTCAGCCCACCATTCATAATCACAGTTCTTTTAAAGCTGCCCTAGCATGACGGTAACATAGTTTAAGCACAAATCCAGTGCAAGAGATACCTTAAATATCTAAAAAGAATTACATGAAAAGACATAAAGAAGCACGTGTTCATACACACTGTCTTGTAAAACTCACAGTCATTTTTTTGTTGGTTTTCTTTACTTAAGAAGACACTTTTTATTTTTGTCGTCAATATATGGAGAGCAGATAAGGAAAAAAAAGCAGGTGTTGATTTTCCATTCTTATCTGTGGCAGCATCGCGACCAAGTCTTGAATGATGTATCTCCAGTGCAGTCTCCACGACTCCGAACCACGATCCTGCCCCAGTAGTGCAAGAGCTGGGGGGAGCAGGGTGCTGGGGAGAGCAATGCCTTGCACCCCAGGAGTCCATGACTTCAGAAAAGGCTTTTGGTCTTGACCCTACGCTGAATACTTGCTATAAGGCATAGGATAAGAAGTTATTCTTGAGCATGAGCTGTAGCACCTAGAGAGTCCTCAGAGCCAGGCTTACTGAGCAGCAGAGAGGGGGTACTCCATTTCTAGGATGTCTTCTGCTGTAACAGAGGTGAGATTGCTACAGGAAGCAAGACCAGGCTTTTAGGGAGGAAAAAAAAAAACAACTAAACCCTGAAGGGTTTTATTAGATCCAGGCTACCTGACTTCTTGTCTACATCTTTGTTGCACTATCAGATCTGCCCATCTGACGGTCACATGAAAGACAACCCCAATGTTAGTAGGAACAGGGATATACTGCACATTGGCTTTGGGGAGCTTTCTGGATTTCCGTGCTTTCCATTGGCATGGATGTGCTGCAGTGCTGATGAAGGGGCTATCAGCTGAGTATGTTAGCCTTGAACTTCAGAGGCTGGTGGCAAACTCTTGTAGTAAAGGCTCTTGGTTTGATCCTGACCAGGTCATTTTTGTCATCTCTTGATTTCCTTGGGAATTTACAGCCCGCTTTTTCCAAGGTCTTTTTGTTTGCACATGTAACATGAAGAAACAATACTATTCCCTGGCTCAAATGAGATGTTCTGAAGGACTACGAGATGATTAGGTTGCTGAAATAATATGGGTCATATGGGTATCTTCTGCAATAAAAAAGAAATAAGCGGGGAATTTTTTTCTAGTCACACAAAAGGTCAATATCTAAAATATATTTTCTTCTTTCTTAATCATTTGTCAAAATTTCAGTGAACTTGCTCTTCTCCCTTTCCCCGTTTTTTGAGAAAGCAGCTGAAACTTTTCTAAGACTAGAATAAAGTAGAATAGAATAGACTATTTCAGTTGGAAGGAAGATGATCTAAGAATTAGATCCTGGTCATCAAGGTGAATACTGAAGTTCAAAGCAGCACAACTGAAGAGTAGTTGAGCTTTAAGCTATGATTTTGCTTTTTCTGAGCGAGTTCTTTCATTTCTGAACTCAGTCAAGAGTTGAAGCCGTTCTAGAAGCTTTAGAAATGCTGATCGTGAAAGATACTTATTGATAACCATTGCAAAGATCTCTTTTTAATATCCTTGAGGCAACCATAAAGCAATCTCCTAAGCTAAAAGAATAATAAGTTGCTTGTTTTTTCACAGCGTTTCCCTGATGTGTCAGTGATGAGCTGTCCGTGCTCACAGTCTGAACTTAAAAATTCATGAAATATGAATAGAGTCATTGTAATGTAGAACTAAATATATTCCCAAACTTTGAAGATAAAACTGAAGAAAGTTACTTTTGTGCATTAGCTGTTCCCGTAGTGGAAGAAAATTTTAAAGCTGGAGATAAAAAATTCACTCCTTGGTGTTAAATACTTGCCTAAATTACTGTCAAAAATGAATCCAGAGAGAGCAGACAATGTGCCATCAACTTTTTAATATTAGCTTCTGAAAAAAAAAGTCTCTTTTTGCAAGTGCTTACTCATTTCAGAAGATGAGATTGGGCCTCCCGTGGCCGATAAAGCAAGGTACGAAGCAATGTAATCCTGCTGGTGACCCTTGCGGCGCCAGCACTGCTGCACTTTCTGGAGCAGTGGGTGGAGTGCAGCGCTGCATGCGATGAGGCCTTACGCTGCAGGGCGTGTTGCAACTACCCTTCCCCAGCTGTTGCCAGCAGGTGAGTGCATGCTCCATGCCTCCTGCGGAAGCTGTTAGCACTTCATGGAGCAGATTCCTGCACGGAGCAAACACCAGTGTGAAAAACAAAGAGCCCATAGGCAATATGGAGGCTTGAATTCACCTGACCTGATGGGGGAGGACTTTCTCAGAGCTGGTTCTGGGCAGCAAAGAAAGAAAATTACAACTGAATAATCAAGAATTCTCAAAAGCCTGAGAGGAAAAGGAAAGACTGGCAACTCCTGATGAGCACCACCTGAAGCCTGAAAACAAAGAAGAAACTCAATTGCACTAATAATACTCCAGCCAGAACTTTAAGATTTTGAGGAAACATCTCATGGCTTTAAATTGAACCCTTGCAGGTTTGTGGGTTTTGTTTTGGTTTTGTCCCCCCCTTCTCCTTGCAGATCATGGTTTTCATATAGGGATTTGAAGTCACAGAAAGTCTAATTTATGCAGTTCAAGCAAATTTATCTAAGAAGACCCAAACATCTGCTTTCTTACGGTGGTGTGTACGAGGCTGGAAATGTAGATGTTTAGATTTCCCCAGGTTGGTGCAGGTCACCCCAGCAACACCCTCACTCGCTGCCGGCCCGGGGAGTGGGTGGGAGAGGATGGAGCTGGAGTGGCTCCAGTAAGTAGCAAGAAACCAGGTTTTTCTGCCCAGTTTACATCTACTGGAATGTGAAGAGAGTCTGCCCCAGGTGTGCTGTGGTATCATACTGCCATCGTATACTGCCAAAGTGATCGGGGTAAGAGAACTTCTGGAAACCAAGTTTGTATTTTTAATTCTTTTTGTAGCTGGTAGCTAGTGTTCACTGTATTTTAAGGAGCAGGGATTTTAGCTAACGGATTAGTATGTCATTAATCAATCCATTGAATATTCATGATTTAGTGGATTTTTTTCCCCCCACAGAAGGAGAGAAGTAATTATTTTGGCTAGCACTTGAAAAGTGCGTATGTGCTCTTGGTAGAACTCCACCGTATTGGGCAAAAATACAATTTTTCTATTAGAAATGCAAACTGATCTTCTCTCCCCAATCCTGATAAATACTCTTTTAATTCTTCTTTTTCTCTATTTAGTAACAGTGTTTCATGCTTTTTTTGTAGGAATGTAATGGAAGTGGAAAAAATGAGAAGAAAAAACCCCAAACAACCCAAACCCTGCAGTGGAGGTTGAGCTACTCCTTGTTGAAACCCTGATTTGGAGAGTGGGGTCTCGACAAACCTTTTCACATTTATAGCAAACTACCTTTATGCATTTGTTATTTAAATCTTGTTCAGGCTCGCAGTGGTGCAAAGCTCAAAGGAAATACTGGTTATGGAGCGTGTTGGGGGCTGTTCTCAAGACCTACACCACAAAGCATAACCTTTTCTGGTCTCCTACAGCCGTATCATGTTGTTGTCCATCTTGAGTGGATTTCTTGGTCCGTATTGTTTTTTATCTGCAGTATGCTGCTTTCTCCTGTGTCACTTAGGGGTGTTGTAAAGGTATCCATTGGTAGATAATACTGCAACTCTTGATGACACAGATAGCATTAGGCTATTTGGAAATCTGACAGAGTTGGCCAAGTCTCATGCAGGGCATACTAGTGGTTGTTGCCCAGGACACGCTACAGGGCACATAATGATTGGTGCTAATTCTTTGGGTTTTGGGCTCTAGCATTTTCTAAAATCTTGATCATCGGGCCAGAATTGATTGTAGAACGACTGAGCAAAACTTCCTCTGAGTAAGAGAAATTAAGGGGAAATTGTTGCTGCTGCTAAGAGTAGCACAGGAGTCCTGGGGACACACAGTGTTGCACACCACTTCAGGAGAGGGGGATCAGTTTTCTACAAGATGCTCCTCCACCCCGAAAGGCCAATGCTGAGTCCTAACAGGAGTTTTGTCCCATGAGGCCAGCAGTAGAAAACCTTTCTCCTCTATAGTGGAGGTGGTTTGCAGCTGGGTTGGTGAATGTCCCAGGTGATGGGACGTTTGTTGTCAGCCAGCAGAGCTTCAAAGTCTGGACTGCTTAGTTCTGCTCTTTATATATAAAGAAAAGCAGCAACAACAACAGATAATGTGGGAAAGTTTTTGAAGTTAATCCTCCTGGATAGGGCAGGGAGCTGTATGGCTAGCTGTTGAATGCATGTGTACTCTATTTCCCACACAGAATATATATATTTTTTTTTTTTCCCCTACAGGTTTTTGGATGTGTTTATTTTTTTCCTGGCATGCTGTCCTCTTGGGACCACAGGCTCTCACAGTGGCTGGGTGTCCTGTAACTGTACACAACAATGCAGGGGCACCACAAGGTGAGTTGCAGCTTTCTTCCTCCCTCCCGGCTTTCTTGGGCACTTAGTGCTGCTCCTTTCTTGGGAGGAGGGCGGCAAAGGTACTCTCCTTGTCCTTCAGCAAGGAGTTGCTTCAAACTCTCGCGTTCACTTTTTTTTATTTTTAAGATACTAAGTTTTGGGGGGATTTTTTGCATTAGGGTCATATTATGTAATGGCCACGTGCCAAACTTCCTTAAATCTAGCTTTTTACAACCAGTGCTTTATAATTAAAATAGATCTTGCTGTTCTGTGTAATGCAACGAGGCTGACTTCAGTGGGAGCACTGTGTAATGAAGGACTAGCAGGAATTGGGTCTTCTTTATCCAAGGCTGTTTTACACTAAGTAGCAGGTAGTTTTCTGTTTGCACAAATATTCTTGCTCCTGATAGTCTGGGGCCCTGCGGCTTCCCGTTCTGGTAAGCAACTCTGCAAAGTTGTGTTGGGTTTTTTTGTTTGGTTTGTTGGGTTTTTTTTTTTTGAAGTGCTTTTATTGATAGAGGGGAAAAAAAAAAATATCTTGGTTGACAGCTCTGGAAACAAAACTCTTCTATTTATCGTGTGCCAGAACACCCCCAAAGAAGCCCCAAGCCTGCAGGTGTCAGGATAAGCTTCCCTTAGTGCCAGCAAAAAGCTTTCATGGTTGTCAGGAACTTGTAAGGTAGTCCTAGCTTCGTGTCACCAAAATCATTCACAGCTTTACCTCCGTAGTGGAATAATAAAGCTGAGTGTGGATGATGGGCTGACCACGTTGTTGTAGGGGCTGACTGTGAGTTATGTGCCTGTCTCCCTTCTTCAGGACTGTAGCAGGGTCCTGGGTCTGACTGTAGAAACCATAAAAGATTTCATATGCAGCTGGTACTAAATTCAAACTCCAAATCCTTTAAAGCAGTTTTAGGTTTGTTTCCATGGCATTGATATTATTTTGTTTTTGTTTCTTTTTTTAATTATGGTTTGAAGGTGAGGGGGGATATTCCTACATGGTGAAAAGTTGCCTTGTATGATACAATGACTCAACATTGTTTGTATTTCTAATTCGTTTTCATGTTGTCTTTCTGAAAAGCAGTGGCGAATGGATAAAGCTCGAAATAGATAGGCTTGCTCTTCTCAGGTGAGGATATTCCTTAGTCTGGCTTGAAAACTTTGGATTTGAATTCTAGTTTATGATGTTTAATGCTCCCTCATTGTAACGTTTGAAGGACAGAGGATCCTCACTGACCACCTCGGCGACAGCTCTGAAGCCATTCCCTTGCACTGCCACCGAACCTTTCCCGGCCACGTGCGAAAGCGGGATGGTTTCCTTCATTTGTGCTCAAACGCCCCTGTCTCCAAAGCCACTTTTCCGACTGCGAGGGTAAAGCTTTCATCCAGAAAAGCCCGGGGAGCCGAGTTCACGAAAGGACCACGCATCGGCCCTGCGGGGCGATGAAACTTGCCGGGAAAATGACTAGCAAACGCTAATTCTTCCTGACGGCGTGACACCCAGGTGTGCGGTAGACCTGCTACCGACAGGGACACGGGGCCGAGCCGAGCAGCGGCGCCCCACGGGCTCCCCCCGCCGGGGAACCCGGC
>VYXH01007087.1:0-25966 GCA_013397275.1 Burhinus bistriatus | reverse complement strand
GAGAGCGCAGCGGCGGGCACCTGCCGGCCCGCTCCCCTAGCCCCTGCAGGCAGCCCGGCGGCTGGCGGTGCCCCTCGGGAAGTTTGATGGCTTCTTTGAGGAGAGTCAAAGTCCTGCTGGTGTTAAACTTGATCGCGGTGGCCGGCTTCGTCCTCTTCCTGGCCAAGTGCAGACCTATCACGGCCAAGAGCGGCGATTCCTTCCATGACATCCATCCCAGGGCAGAAGTGGCCAACTTGACAGCCCACGGCATCAGCTCCATCCAGGATGCAGTGCTGAAGAGACTCTCCCTCCTAGAAGATATAGTCTACAGGCAGCTGAATGGTAGGAATAGTTCTTCTGCTCTTAATGTCTTTCGAGTACGGTTGTGGGTGGTGAGTTGAGGCAAAGAGCGGGCGCACGGCTTGCTTGAAGTTTGCATGATAGAGCCATGGTTTTTCCTTCGTTATTGTGCAAACGGAGTCTCAAGGGGCTGAATCAATTTAGTATCTGATTTCCAAGTTCCGTTTGTGTTTAAAGCTCAGAGTACCTTGCACAGGATGGGAGGAAAGCATGATAACGTAACGCTGCCTTTTGCGTTTATAGTACTGGTCAGGAAATTACAGTGTCATGACTTTCTGCATCAAATGAGAAGGGTGTTCGGTGGGCGAACACAGGTTGGAGCAGCACGCTGTATATTGATTGAGGGAATGGCTTTTACTGCTACAGACTTGGTTTTTTGGAAGGGGGTTTTTAAACGGCTAAAGAATGTTCCATCATTTGAGTGCAGAAGGTCAGAAAGCAAAATGCACTTTCTCTAATAAGTTCAGCAAACTCTTCAGTATTTCCTGTGGCTCAGCATTGACAGCTGCTAATTAAAATCTCAAGTAATGCTTCTCTTTATAGCGTAGCGAAGGGATTTCTATTAAAATCTCACCAGGTTCAGTAGTTCTGAGATGTAGAAAGGGAGTTCTAAAGATGCCGTGTGGGATAGAAAAACATGTTGTAAGATCTAAGAAATCTAGGTGAGGTGTCTAATTAAAACACTGACTGTGGAAGCTAATTTTTTTGAAAATTGTTCCCCATAGATTCACAACTGGGAATGTAATCCCAATCAAGAGTCCCATTTATTGCTTCTGATCTCTGTAGCTTTAACAACTACAAATTTTTGTATTGCAGAAATAGCAGAGTTAATGTTTTTGGCAATGCCAGTGTGATTACCTCTCTGAGTTTTGAATATGAAGCTAAGGCATGATCCTGTGCCATGTTGAACCTAAAGCCGGTGTGTGCTGTGTCTCCGTACTGCATCCGAGCTTTTGCTCATTATCATTCTGCACCGAGGATGTGAGGCAGGTGTAGGAATACAACATACCTTTACTGGTGCGTAGTAGTCGTCTCGGTCCGTGTTTGTGCTTTGGGGAAGGCACTGTACAAAATGAGAAGCACTCAGCTGAGTGGGAAAGTGTTATTTATATTGCTACTTTATACACTTGCATGAAAAACCTGTCCTGCCTAGGAAAGTGCCTAGCACCACACAATGTTGAAGCAGCACTGTTGTGCGACAAACAAGGTGAAACGAAAGAAAAACAAGAAATAAGGTGGAAAACTGGGTGTTATTTACAATCAAACTGTGAAACTGGCTGCTTCTGGATATTGCTGGGGCAGAAGTTTCCGGGAAGATTTAGGCACCTATTTAAAAAGGGGCAAGAGCTGCAGTTCAAGACAGGAGACCTCGTATTAGGACCTTGGTATTGGACAAGTAATCATGATGCATCTACCACTCCTGCAAGCACAGAGGGAGAGCTGAAATCATAAGCTGTTACCCTTCTTCTGTGGAGATTAATGTGGGACTCCCTGCTCCGATGGGCTCTGGGGGCTGCCTTGGGATCTAGCTGGTGCTCGTAACAGGAGCCGCGAGCGTAAGGACGGCTCTGAATGTGCTGGCATGTCTGTCGGCTGCTGTGGGCACGCGGAGAACATCCAGGAGTCTGCTTAGTGCTGGAGAGCAGTCATGCACCTAGAGACCAGGGGAGGCAGAGAGGTAATAGATATGCCCGTATCACAGACGTTTTCTTAGGGCAGGCAGAAAGCTGCGCGCATAGATGTGACATCTTGTCTGGCTTCTGCATACCAGGGTGATTTATAGCAACGCTGATGAGTCTGGCTAAAAAAGAGCTCTGGCATAGCCGTTATGTAACTTTGGGTCAAGTATATTTTTGGTACGTGTGATTTTTAGAAAAGTACGATGTGCTCTGCTCTCTGAGCGAGGTTTGTGTGCTGTGCTTCAGCAAGACATGGGTTTAGAGCACGATGTGGGGGGCCAGGTGAACCCCCCCCATCACCACCCACTGCTAAAAGGAAAGAGTCAAGCGTCCTGAGACAGTCCATAGGACTGAGGATGCAGAGGTGGCTGGACTGGCTTCCCTGCCAGGAGTTTTCTGTGCCCAAATCAGCCTTCATTCTGGGCACAGAAGAATACCTAAAGCTGAAATCCTAGTATCTGCTTGAAGTATGCAAATATGAGCTTACTTCTCTTTTTTTGCTTTTAGGCTAGGGAAGTTGCATGCTGGTGAGAAGTGCCTAGCAAAACCCACCATATGCTCTTAGCCAAGCTCCCTGCAAAACGCACCCACCGAGAGAATTTTCTTTCTGTTGCGTAAGTTTGTGTTTTGTTTTAAGTCTAACCTGTGGTTTAGCACATACAAAATGTTAGACTGTGGTATCCTATAGCATAGCATGTGGAAAGCCTGCACCTCAGGGAGCATCGGGAAGCGTTTGGCAAAAGACAGAAACTAAAACATGGTTTGGGTGCAATCAGCTGTGGATTTTTTTTTTTTTTTTTTTTGCGTTATAGGACTTGGCTGGATTTCACTGGGAGTTGAAACCATCTTTAAAAAACTGAATCTCTTAAAAAACCTCCATTCTGTAAAGATCAAATGAGCAATCTGATCATACCACTGCTGTCTTCTCATTTTTTGAATCATGTAGTGTAAAGCATATTGGAAATAACAGCTCTCTCTGGGATGGCAACCCTCGTTTTGTATGTATGTATAGTTATTTCTGTAAATATGTTGGCCATGAAAACAAGCTAAACAACACTGCCTTGGGTCTGGTAAAGGAACGGTTTTACACAGTTGTTCCTTTTGAATGACAATTCTCTGCAGCACCATTCTGGAAGTAACACTGGGCCCCCTCTTAGTCCTCTTTGTGCAAGAAGAGCTGTCCTAAACGTGGCCCAATCTGCCTCCTACAACAACTCCCCCCTTTCCAAGTGATACACCTTGCTGTTCTCGTAATGTTTTCCAGCCACTGTTAGTTGGGGTTGCAGTTGCACAAAGTTACATCATGTCAGCCATGGGACGCTTGTTTCAGACGGTGGTTGAAAGAGTGCCTGGGGGACGCTGAAGGGAACTGGGGAGTCATCGCAGCAGATGGTGGCCTTGCTTAGTTTTCTCCTCATTTTAATTCATGAAGTATTTGTCAGGAGACTTGGTTTGCCCAAATGTGTCTATTCAGTGTTCTTTTGACCTAAAACTGATTGAGAACTGTACGTGTGCTCTGTTCTTTCTAAAAGTTTTATTATTGCTCCTTAGTTCATTGCACAAGTCTTGTGGGTTTTACTTTTTGCTTTTGTTACTTCTTGCTGGGCTCTAATTGGATGGCTCCCACGGTCACAAAGTACCAGGGTGCCCTTTGAAATGGAGGTTTTGTATGTGCACGCACTTATCTGAGAATTCAGAGGATTTTTAATTTCTGTAGTCACTTTTATGGATGGAATTTACTTGTTCAGCAGATGTTCAGAGAAAGCTAATGAAGGCCTGGAAGGAACGTGTGCGTTTTACTCTGGGTATTAACTACAACTTGTCTTTTTGATCCAAACCTAATTTTTTGTGTGCTGACATTTACATAAGCAGAAATTGTGGTCCGGATTATCTCCAACTTTTATGGAGATTCACACAAATGAACTTTTCAGTCGGGTCTGTGTTTACAAATAGACAGTTTCTGTGCTTACGTGACAAACTGCTTAGCTAGTGAGGAGCTGCCATGAATAAAGACTTGGAAGAGAGCTTTTGGCTTCTGCTGCAACCGTGGGCTTCCTGTGCAGCGCTGGGCAGACTCTACGATTTACCTAACCCTCTCCTTCTGGAGGAGGCTGAGAAATCGTGCATTTGTAGGATCCTGAGACAGCAGAGGTGGGCCAACTTTTTAAACATCCAAGTGATGTATACAATGAGTGACATGACTTGAGGAAAGCTCCAGTTTGCGTCTTGAAACAGCGTACAAAGATTTCGCTCGCTGTGAGACTCCTCCCAATGGGACAGGTCCCGTGTTTGTTGCATGGTGAGAAGCTGCTCATCTCCCCTACTGCAAGCAACAGCCTTGGGGAAATTGCCCAGGTAACTTTTGCCCGGCTGTGTTTTTTCTCTCTTGAACTTGTGCATTACCTTCCTGTACCTCCCTTTGTCCTCTTGAAGTTGTGCTTGATCCCACCCTGGGTGTCAGAAAAGGAAACGTACGGCAGCGCAGCATGTGTTCACCCACCTCCCCGGAAGGCTGGATAAGGCTGGTGCATGCGCTCCGTGGTTCCTGCCCAAGGTAGGAGAAGCATTGGGAGGTCGGTCATCAGCTGCTGAGGCACTGAGAGGCTGGTGGGTTGTGTAGGGTCCATAAGCAGGTTTCCTTACGTGTGCAGAGTGCTGGGCCTGCACCAGTGTTGAGTATTCATCCCAGGTAGGAGGAGAGAGCCTGGACCTGATTTTGTGTGTTGGTTTCTCGTTCTGAGTCTGATCCTGTCCAGAAGTGGGCAATCTCCTGTTCTAAACCCTGTTTGCCAGAAGCTATTTGAGTCAATATATAAATAGTTTAGTAAATAAATAGTGCTGCTAGTTTGAAAATAAGAAGTGCGCAAGGGAGAAAAGGGAGAATACTCTAAATAAACCCTCAGTTTGCCTGTGGAGAGGCCATCATCCATATCCACTATAGCTGAGCACCTTGAACAGGTCAGTTCTGCTGGTCACTGGTGATCTAAGGAACCTTCCACCCAGGCGCCTCCCAGGTGTGCTGGGGTAAGCACCTCCGTGTCTACTTACACGTGTTCAGCAGAGGTCTGGGTCTTGGATTAAAAGCTCCAAGGAGCATGAAGGCTATAAACTCCCTCCCTAGTGCTTTTTGGTTGATGCACAACAACAGCTGAATCTGGGAAGCGCTCAGCTGCCTGGCAGCCAATGAGACAGGAATGATGTGGCGTCTTCCAGAGTAGTGTGAAACAAAAAATAAAAAACCTCTTTACTTCAAGCTAAATATTAGTATAATAGAAAACACTGTGAAAGGGCACTGCTGACTCATCCTAAAACCTTCTTTTAAATTTTATTTTGTGAACTCACAACAGATTATGTATAAGATCAGGGAGAATAGAAGCTATTTGCAAGTTGTTGTAAATGAGAGGCTGGTGACCAAGAACCACTGAAGCTGTCCAGAAGACGGGTGAGCAGAGAGGGGTTTTCCCTTCATACTAAAGAAGTGCACAGAGAATAAACTGCTGCTTTACCAAATGTTAAAAGTTGAAGAGGAACTTTAAATTCCTTGGTGATTAAATAAGCCTATGTTCACTTTTTAAACAGGCTTGCATCTGTGCTTTTGCACATGGAATTATTTGCACATGCTGAGATATGAACAAGTGCATGCCAGCAGCCTCCCTGCATACAGATTGTGCTCTCATCTGCTTATCCAATTAGGAAATTAACTTTGTGAGGGTTGCGTATGGACATTGAGGCTGATACTGAAACACAGCCTTTTGCACGATCTTGCTATCCCCCTTGTAAAGTGGCACTTAATTAACGTAAAACACTTTAGAGATATGTGGATTTACTTCCCATAAGGATAAGATAATGCTTATCTTCTATAACACTTATCATCCTCAAAGTACATTACAAACTTAGCTAACTAGTGAGTATAAAATTTCTATATGTGAATAAGGCAGATTAAAAGCGGTTCTATCAGCCATTTAGTAGTATGTCATAGCGTTACACCCACAGACTAGTAATATTAAGATTTTAACAGGTAGGTAATAGATTAACTAAACTGCTAAGAAACTCTGATTAAGATAAACAACTAAATGTAAATAATTGAGACTAGGGAGGTGCTGTTTGTAGGCAGAAGGGCCCAAACTTTAATCATGTTAATGAAATAAAATAGCTCTTTATACGAGCACAGCCTCACTGGGTGAAATCCTTTGATATAAGAAATGATGACGTAGAGATAAAGTGATACGCTATGGGAATGTGACATCTGTGTTAACTGATGGTTATCAGGCAGGATCTGAGATGCTCTTTCCCTGTCTACCCCACAACCATGATGTTTCTGAAGTAGAAACTATTATTTTGTGTGGCCTTATATAGCTGCTTGATAAAAATTGCAGCTCTAATATTTATTGTATACCTAACAGATTTGGTTGCTATATTCCCCATTAGGAATAATGCAAATTATCCAGATTCAGTACATGCTTTACATGTTCTCAGCCTGAAGTTGCTAACTGCAGGAGAGTGGTCTGCGTGGGTTCGAGACACCTGAGAGCTGCGGTCTCTAAATTATTCTGATCAGGTTCATGGAAATTGGGTCTGATACTGATCAAAGAATGAACAAAAGAAATATTTCTTAGAGAAATAATAGATTTAAAAGATGAGACTTCAGATAGTCATTTGGGAAGTATCTGGAAGCTTAGACGTTAACGTGACATTTAGTTTACAACCCTGGTGACTAGGAACTGATAGATAATTTTTGTTTTCGATAGCTGTTTGGCATCATCATCCGAATATTCACTGTCATTGGCAATGAATGAGTAATAAGCCACTAACACATTTATCATGCAGAGACAACACGGGATTTATGAGATGCAACAGCAATGACTAGAAAATAGTGACAACATTGGTGTTTTATTCTTGCATATTAATTCAGGTCTGCCTGAATGGAGAAACAGAACCTTATCTCGATGTTAAAACTTACAGAGGTATGTTAGATTCACGCTGCCAAATTAGTTAGGCAGCTTTTAGGAATATTTTTCTAAGGCTAAAAAAAAGTGCTGTAATTACGTGAATTACAGTATTATTTCCAAGCCTCAGTCTGCATCAGTGGTGTACTATTGTGTCTCCAGTAAGAGACATTTGGACTTGGATGCATTTGGCAAAACATGGGCATCTAGTGACATTTCAGTGCCCGAAGGCATCCTGCCTGGCTTCCAGCTGCCACTCCAGAAGGGCACGACTCAGCCGTCAGTGGAGTGTCACATCTGCTGGGCTCACGCAGCATCTTGGATACCCTGAGGCCTTTCAAATGGCAGCAGGCGTTGCTGAGATGAGTCCCACACTTGCCATCTTGGAGGTCTTCCTCTTTGATCAGCAACGACAGACAGACAAAGTTGGCTTTAGGCAAATGCTGTGAATGTGCTTGGATTTTGGGGAGTCCTTCTGGTCTACTCTTGGCCACCATCTTCCCCTGTTACTTCTCTCCTGGCGGAAAGCGCATCCATTTCTAATCAGAAAATGCTGTATGCAACCCATGAGCAAATCTACCTGTTAATAAGGCCTAGCACTTAATAGAAATAAGCTATTTATATTTTTCTATCTAGAAAATAGAAATCAGCCTTCTCAGGTAATTAAAAAGGTTTTACTCATTTTGTGATTTATGCCACTAATCTTTATCTAAAACTGAACAATCTGGTCCAGATGTTACGGCGGGCTGGCAGGCTGCCAGTTCCCAGCTCCTACAGATACGCCCGAATCCCAGGGTAGGTGAGGACATTCTGTATGTTGAAATATTAAACTTAAAAGGGAGACTTTTTTTTTTTTTTGGTAAGATGTCCTTATCGAAGTCTGCAAAGGGCTGTTCAAACTGAATATGCGTAATGTTGACCCTACTGTGAGTCAACAGCAGTGATTCAACTTCAGTAATGTATCCTAGCGGTACAATATTATTTTTCCTAAACAGTTTTGGGAGTACTAGCAACCATATTTTCTGGCCCGCAATCCCCATGGTCAGATTTCTTCAAGAAATTGTTGAATGCTTTACATCTTATTGCTACAAGCGTAGCTAGTTCTGCCTATAAATCTAATAGCTATCGACCCACATTCTGACATTCACTGACGGTTATCTAAAAATAATGTGGTAATGATGCAATGAGAGCCCTACGTAAAACATTACGTGCAAGGAGAGAGCTGTGCTGAGCCTCGCTCTGCTGTCACTGAGCAATTACACACTGTGCTTCTGACGCACTCTTACGGCTGTGATGCTTGTGTCGGGGGGGAGATGGAAAGTTATCTGCAAAAGAAAGACAATTCCCTAAAATCAGGAGTGAATCGGATAAAAATCACAGTTTGCCTTTTCCATCTTAAAAACCTGATGACCTGCGCTGGCGTGCCTCTCGCTGCGTGATGGGTACCGGTTCCTACACTGCTGCCCTCCCAGGGGTTCGCTCCCAGTGAGTCACTCTGATACCCGATACCCAGGGAGAGCGATGCTCAAGGCTCTCTGCCCTATTACAGCGCTTGTTCACTCCTGGAACAGGAAATAGCTACAGCTTCACAGGATCTGTAATATGGGAGTAGTATGATAACTCTTGGTAAACAGATTTTTAAAAAATAGGGATCCTCTTAGGTTGTCCAACCCAGGCTGTTGTGTAAGAGCTCTTCCCTCCGATAGGGAAAATGAAAGATCTCTTAAAAGCCGGGGCTGTGTCATCCATAGTAAATCACCATGTCGTACTGCACAGCTGGCATGCCGTGTTGCACCTGATTACTTAATTTTAGTGCAGTAAAACCAACTATGTGATGTGTCAGCATCTGATGCCGAGGAAGGAAGGGGAATCCTCGATCCCTCTTCCCTTTAGTACCTCCAGTTTACGTCAAGCGGAAATGCCTTGTGTTCCCTCTCATGGTTTGAAGTGCGATTGCTCAGCACTAGCACTTCTGTGGGGTCTGGTAGGGCAAGGCTCCGGGTGGGAAGGCAGAAGAGCTGGTCTCCGGGCTCTGCTGTGTACCACCTTCGGGCCCTTGAGCATCCGTAGTCTCCCTGACTCCATTCCCCAGCACCCGAACAGGATGCAGGATTTTCTTTTCTCCCATCTCCTCTAGGTAACAGTAGGGCCTTTTTGCATTTGTGGGCAATGGAAATCCAAATTGCTTTTCCTTGGCGTGTCTAAGTGCTGCTGAGATAGAGAAAGCAGAAAACCATTACAAGAGGAAAATCAACAGTGGATTAACAGACACCAACAGTGCCTCGGCTGAGTTATTTTGGGTGTTTCTTCAAGCTGCAGAGAGTGTGACAGAGTCAAGCAAGGTCTCATACCTGATGGTCGTCAGAATTTATTTAGCCTTTGTTTTAATCTTTGTTTGCTCGTATTTCAGGCAGTGTAATGGCCCGCTACGCTTGTGCATGTTCTCAGAGCATAAAGATGAAGAGAGAAGGTTAATTTTAAAATGAAACAATTAGAATTTCTTTCTGGGTCTTTGCCTACATTACGCTTTAAATTAAATCATGAGAGCACTTACGTTTGCGCCAAGTTACTATAAATTCTTCCGAAACAATTGCTTGATCATACTCCAAAAACACGAAGCAAAGGAGGAAAAAAAATGTGAAAAGGCATTTAATGATATTTTAAAGCTTGCTTATATTCTGTTATTTGTTTTAGAATAATTTTTGTTGACCTTTGTGTTTTTAGTGTGTACCACCTTCAGTGAAGTATGCTGGAACACTGAATGCTTTAAACAGGTTGGAACATAAAAACCCCTATTCTGCTAGATTTTATTTCAGTTTTTCATATTCGCACTGACAAGCCAATAGTGGTAATAACCATTACACTTGTCGAAAGCTGTAGTCAAGGCTGGGGCCGTGTTGTACTTTGCCCTTTGCTAAGTGTAGACCAGATGCCATAATGTGGAATTGCAGTTTGCTTGAAGTTGTTATTCATGTAATCCGGAGGGATTGGTGTCACCATTAAGGGCACCAGGCATTCAGTAGGAAAGGGTTAGGTCTCAGTTTTTCCTTCCAACTTTTTGTGTGATGCTGGACAAGCAACTTAGAATGATATTAGAAAAAAATACACTAGTTACGGGTTCAATTCCTTCATGTATTACTGAGTGAATGTCTCAAGGGCAGAGAGAGATGAAGAGGTTTATATGTGGGAAATGGTATGAGAACAAAGAAAAAGTGGCAGATGTGTTTTTGAAAATATTTATAACTAAGAGGTAGGAACAGAAAAGGTGAGGAAGAATAGGAGAGGTGTTTGCCTTGCTTCTTATTCCTTGCCATAACAAACGACTGCAATGTAGCCTTAATTAAGTGATTACCACTCACTTACATTATGGCCTTGGCTGGTTCCTGTCCCATATATTTGGTGCTGTAAAGCAGTGAGAAACAGGCCATTCCCAAACCACTTATCATTTAGTGAGATAAATCACGCAACAGAATGAGGCAGAAGATGGGGGGAGAATTAGACCTAATGTTGTGTTAATTCCCCGTGGCTTTTGGATTTAAAGCTCATGTTGGTTTAAATCTATATTAATTATACGTCGACTAGGTTGAAGGGAAGATGTGTAAGGAACTGAAATAATAGAGCAGGAAGATGCGCAAGCAAAGCTGGAGGGAGGGAGGACTGCAGTAACGGTGAAGCAGAAGGCAGTGGTGAGGTTTCATCCAGGAGCAACCTGCTGAGGCACGTCGTGCAGCTGAAGGGTCCCCATGGGCTTTGAGGGTTGGGGAGGGGGCAGGCAGCAGCTCCTATCTGTGCGCTTCCTCAGGGTTTCTGCCTCCAGAAGCTTCACTTGCCCCTGTGAGTTATGTGGGACAGCTTCAACATTTGCTTCAAAATTAGGAAAGTATCCACCATGCACCAGTTCATAAAGGGACACGCAGTGGGACCACCTCAGTGTTGGGAAGGTGGGGGGACCAGAAGTCTCAATTTGGAGGAACAGATGCTGGTGGTGGGGCAGGTGTTCTTTGGTGAAGGCTGATTTGCTTGACCATGGGCAATGCCCAGGGGACAGAGCTGGATTTTAAGCTCTGCAGGTGGAGGTCAGAAACAAAACTGCAGTATCTGGAGAAATAAATGAGTAATGAACCTAATGGGCCAGGGATGGGTGAGCTGCTTTATCCAACAGGAAGGAGGATGGTTCAAACATGGTGCTGTTTGATTCGTGCTTGTGGTATGAAGGGACAGTATGTCAACTGGATCATGCAGATGATTTATGGGCATGCAGACAGCTTTCGTTTAGAAATCTGCCCCTGTCAAGAGTGTCTAAAGGTAGTTACCGGCTTTTACGATGTCTTACATGGAAGGTGTTACTGGGGGTCAGGTCATATTGACTTCGGTTGTCTTTGGATCAAGCACTGAATCAATAAGTGACTTTCTGAGGGAGTTTAATAGCTGTTCTACACAGACATAAAAGGGGTTAGACAGTAAAATGGGATTTTACACTTTTATCAGTCTTTTCTCAGGAAGTTGCTCACTTCCAAATACTAATTAATGCTATGTTCCTTCCACAAATTTTCCTCCCTACTGATGCTGCCTGTTTGATCCTGTAGAACAGCATCAGACCTTGCAAATTAGAACCGGATGTCAAGCTGCAATGAGGAAAGAGGCAACAAATGGAAAGGAATAAAACTTCAACGTAACGTCCCAATTTGAGGCATCCAGCATAATTTGTGGTCTTTGTGCAGCTGTTTGGAAAATCCTGGAATTCCCTTGAACGTCCATCTCCAATTCTAATTACCAGAACTGCATATCCTGAAATATCCAGCTCCAAGTACAATTACTGGAACTGGATAGCCAAAGAAAGTAATCCACTCCAAAGCTGCACAGCCAGGTGTAGGCATCTCTGGTAATAACTTACTCTGATGCTGCCCAGCCTTTTCCATCATGAGAAACTGCTTTAATTTGTTCAGAATTCTTCCAATTAGGCGGAAATGGTCAGATATCGTCAAGATCATGTTTATCTTTAATCCCAGCAAAGTGGTCCAGCTGTTTTTGGAAATGATAGATGAGAAAAACACATACCATTGTTCCCACAAAGGGACAAAAGCTGCTCCAAAGGGAAAAGGAGTGGAGGGACTGAACTGGCAGCTCCAAAAAAATGGGGCTGAGAAACCCCAGGAGCAGAGAAGGAGGGCAGATGAGGAGGCTGACATAGGTGGGCAACATGGGCATCGGTGAGAAGAGGGGGCATGGGACAAGGTGTCCAGGTGGGAGCTGGGGGTCCTGGGAGCATCCCTGGTTTGCTACAGTAATGTTTGAATGCAGCGCAGTTGCTTGGTGGTTTTGTTACAAGTCGTGGAAAAACAGCCATCTGAAAAAAAAAGTGTTATTTTCAACTTAATATTTTAGGTAAATGACGTATAACTAAAAAGATAGGTTACTTCCAGAAACCTTAAGGCCAAATGTGGTTCTTGGGAATTTTTGCGGGTTTGATGATTAAACTGTTAGCCTTGTAGAGCATTCAGAAGATGTGTGGGTATGAAGCCAGGGCAGGTATTATTAGCTGTGTAAAGCAAAACAATACAGTCACTGTGGAAAAATTACAGCTTTTGTGCTGAAGCAGATATTTAACCTTTGTTTTTACAACTCCAGAAATGAAGCAGTTTGTTTCTTAATGTAGGCTTAATGCTTAAAGTGTATGCTGACTGGATTTTCACATCTGAATGTATGAAATGCTGGGCTATTAAAACCTGTTCTAACGATCTCTTTTCCCATAACTCCTAATATTTGCCATTTACTAATTATGATGTGCCTAAGTAGTTCTCATTTGTAGTAGGTATTTTAAATGCTGCAGCTGTCCTAGTTTCAAGCTAACTGCTGGTGTTTTTTTTTTTTTTTTTTTAATGTTTGAGAATTGAGTAGTATCAGTGATTTTTGCAGGTTGGCATTAAGTGCTTACCTCATACTGTTCTTCATTAGAAGGTTTTTGATATACAGGTCCCCAGTGGAAGGAGAAATAGTTGGGCTTGGCAGCAGTGCTGGAGAACACGTATATTTTCAGTGAGCATTGGTTTGTGGTGTAAACTCATGCTGAGTCAGCACGGGCATACCCAGGGGTGGTTGGTGTTGGAGCACTTTCTGATTTGGGAGTTCCTGCTCTATTTGTCTCTCTCTTTTTTTAATTCTTAGGATTTTCCAACAAATGGATAATAGGGGAAATGTGGCTGTTTGAAAGGTAGCAGCCTGGCCAGCAGCTTTGCAAGCTTCCCAGGTGGCTTGTGGGGAAGAAGGTGGCAGGGTGGTTTTTTTATGGTCCGTTTTGCTGCTCCAAGGGCCAGTGTGATGGGACCGTGTGAACTAGTTTAAGGCCCTGCAGACGTTATTGAGGCCATTGACCTTATAGTCTGATGGACCTCCCTGCAAAACAGAGAGCCGAGAAGGCACAAAAAACGGCAATAAAAAAGAACTTGTAGAGTGTAAGTTAGGAAGTAGGGGCTGTACTTGAAGGAAGAAGGGAAATACGCAACTTAGAAGCATGTAGATGCTCTGCAAGCAAGGAAAGCCTGTTAACTCAGTTGTCTGTCCTTCTTGCATCTCATTTTACCTGGCTTTTTACCTGTTGTGTTGGGGTTTTTTTTCTTTTTTCTTAATCCCATTTCTCAATCATCTTCACCAGAGGCAACTCCAGCTGTGACTTGACAGCTGCTACTGTCTTCTCCAGCTTGTGCTGCCAAAAATGCCTGTTGATTCTAGGGCTTAAGGCGCAGTGCTGTCTATTTTCTGTATTTCTTCCTACTATAAAATGATATATATTAATATTAATAATGCTCTTTCTAGATTCAGAAGCCTCCAGGCCTATTGCAATTATTTATTTTTTTTAACCCTCAGTCTTTGGCAGGTATATCCTGTCAGTAAAGACGGCTTATGCGCATGTCCCAGAGTATGGGCAGTGCTTTAGGGTTAAGTGCAGTGGACAGTACTCAAGTCTGGAACCAAATCCTTAAACTCTTAAGGAAGCTTGAATGTAAGTGAAAGCTTTGATTACAGCCTTTTCACTTCACATCCTGTGAAATAATTCCTTCTGAATCGGAAGAAGAGACTGTGGTGCCAGGGCTATGATGTGCTGCAGGTCCTTCTCGTGCTCAACGTTGCCAACCAGCAACAGCTCCTCCTGCACAGACCTGATGTGGCTACCTATTTACTGAGCTTATTTGTTGCTTCTTAGCTGTAGGCTCCCTTTCTGCTGTCTAGATGGCAGAATGCTGTTAGAGGCAGCATCAGACCTACAGCCTCTATCTCTCTCTTTCCTCCAGAAGTTTTTTTTTAAAAAAAAGATATTTTTCCTTTTTTGCCTGCTCCTTCCTTTGCATTTCTCACACCCCCATGCTGAGCCTTGGCTTAAAACCTTAAGAGTTGAAACTTAAGAAGTTGGGCGGCGGGGGAAAGCTGATCTAGGAGTCTTCTGACTGGATCAGTGGAGCACAAGAACAGGCTGAAGTTGCACAATTGTGAGTTAGGAGAACTTTGCTGAATGTGCTGTGTCAGGGTCTTGTGCCACGCGATTATCTTCAGAGGTGCATAAGGCAAATGCTTTTCCACTCTTAGGAAATTCCTTGACACTTGAATTTTAAAATGCTGATTTTTTTTGGTTGTTAAACAAAATTGCTGATGGGGCATTCAAGTAATAATGAAAATCTTGTGGTTCATTTTCTTTGACTCATTTTTTGGATGTTATTAGATAAAACCTTTCAGTATTTGCCTTCTGTGAGCACTGAAATTTCTTTTCGTGCCTTTAGTTGCATTTTTTTGCAGTATGCATACTCAATCTTGCCAGCTGCCCAGAGGTTCCTAAAAGGAGCTGCAGTCTGCAGGAGCCCAGGGTGCCTGTGCCCCAGAGAAAAGCTCAGCTCGCCCCATGGCGGTCCCTTGCGTGTTCTATGATCTAGGCCGAAATTAGAAGAAGCTGCTTGGTTCAACGGGCATGAAGGTTTTCTGTTGTGTCTGTATGGGGACAGCTCAAACCACTGATAGTGTTTAAAACCCTGTAGCCCAGCCTGTCTGGACTGTACTTAATTCTGATGAGCGGATCCTGCCTGCTTCCATTCATATGGGTGGGTTGGGAAAAACCCAAGGAACGTGCTTTCATCATTATGGGTGCAGGCTGCGTTGTTTCCAGGGTCTTCAGCGGGGTTAGGATCCGGCTTGTCTTATGTGCTTTATTAATTGGCAGTACCAATTGGAAGGCTGTATGTTAGGTTAAAGAAATAAAAAGGTAGGGCCTAATTTTCAGGCTGAAATTGGTATGAGCTGGGCTTCTCTCACATCAGTCCCTTGAGCTTTTACAGTCTAATTCAAGAGATTTTTTTTTCTTCTTTTTTCCCCCCTTGCTAGGTCACAAAGACCCTTTGTATTTCATTTGCATTGTGTTATCTGTTGGGGACTTGGACTTGTAGCTATGTACCGGATACAGAACTAACTGTATGGCAGATACCTTGCAAGTTTTTGTTCATTTTTCATGTTTTGGGGTTTTTTTTGACAAGTAAATACCGTTTCATATTTATACCCATGCCAGTAATAAATCAAATTAGTCTGAAATTAGCCTTTGCTCTTACAATGCTTTGCACATTTCTAATATTAAGGAGATAAGGAAGGAGATGAGCAAACCTGCTTTGAAGACAAGCTGATTTCCATAGCAGGCAGAGTGACCTACTTAAAGGGAGGGGGAGAGCGAGCAGAGTCAAAAATGGGCTCTTTATTTATTTATATAATTTTAAAGTGTCTGCGTCAGTGCTCCCCTGACTGAGCCATCTCCTGACACTCACCTTACAGAGGGTTGAAGAACACAGAGCTGAAGAAACATCGTTTGTCCTTCAAGAGACTCCTTTGTATTAAAAAGACTTATGTTGGCATTGCAGCCAGGGCAGAACTGTGCAGCTCAGTGCGGAGGCATTTGGTAGATGACAAGATTCAGACAGGGCTTTGGGGGAATGTTAATCACAGTTTAACATTTGTAGGAAATCTGCTTCATTGCTTCACTGAAACGAGGAGCAGTGTGCCTTGCTTTGGGGCTCCTGAGCGTCATGTTCAAGACCATGGGATGTTCAGGAACATCCTCACGGAGAACTGCCAGATGGCACAGATCCGGAGAACCCGCAGTAGATGGGCTGGAGCAGCAGATGGGTGGTGAGGTGCATTTGCCTCTATTTTTACACAATCCTAGTTTGGGAGCCAGGAGATGCATGGAGTCGTAGAATCATAGGATTGTTTAGGTTGGAAAAGACCTTTAAGATCATCTAGTCCAACCATTGACCAGGTCTGCCACTAAACCATGGCTCTAAGCACCACATATACATGACTTTTAAACACCTCTAGGGATGGTGACTCAACCACCTCCCTGGGCAGCCTGTTCCAATGCTTGATAACTCTTTCAGTGAAGAATTTTTTCCTAATGTCCAGCCTAACCCTCCCCTGGGGCAACTTGAACCCGTTTCCTCTTGTCCTATCGCTAGTTACTTGGGAGAAGAGATCAGCTCCCATCTCACTACAACCTCCTTTCAGGTAGTTGCAGGGAGCAATAAGGTCTCCCCTCAACCTTCGCTTCTCCAGACTAAACAATCCTATGTCGGATGTATGTGTGTGCCATCAAATAAACACTGCCTGAGTTGGTTTGTGGCCTTTTTTCTTTCAAATGGTCTCCCTTAGTAATAATATATGTCTGATTCAGGTCTGGTACCATCTTAGTAGGGGATCTAACTCTGCAGAACAGCATCAGGGTCTGGAAAGCCAGTGCTGTCCTGTCCACAGGGCTGGAGTAAGTGACACAAGCACGTACAGTTAGAGCTTGTTGCCCTGTCTCTAGTATGGGCATTTCCTTTGGTGTGAAATCAGTGTAATGTGCGCCCAGATCAGAATGACCGTGCGTCCTACCAGACATTGAAATGCATGAATTTGGACAGTAAGAGCTGATTTGTCAGTCACAGTGGGTTTGTAACTTGTTTAGAGAACCAACACTCACTTGGTTGCTAAAGGCTGGCCGTGCCCGGCCGGTGCTGGTTTCTGGTCTGCAAGCTGTGTTTGTATCTTAACTTGATTTGCATCGTCTGCAAGATAATTTATGTATCCAGGACCTGAGTTGGGCACAGCTCATGCATTGCCAAGAAACTGTGATGATCTGAGCTTTCTCATGCTCAGAAATTGATAGATACACTGCTCTTGCATTTAAAGTATTACGATGTCCTGATAGGCAGAAGTGGAGGACAGGTTGTTGGTCTGAGACAGTCTTGTCTGAGCTGATCATCTTAACAAGTTTATGTAGAGATGAAGGTTTGTTCGTTTAGTCAGACGAGGTACTAAAAAGTTCTCTTTGCTCACCCTGCATAGTGATAAAATATTTTGCAAGAGCAATGTATCTGGTTGTCTTTGCCTGAAATCTTTAATTCCTCCAATACCTGAGTGGAATGAGATGAAAACTTCCCTTCCCTGTGGGTAGTTGCATTTCACTGGAGCCATATGTTGAGTCTGCAAAGCCCGTTGGGAATTTGGCAGGATCTATGAACTAAGTTAAAAATTAAGAACTGACAAGTAGGTGAGAAAAGACTGCTCACAGCTACCTCAGGGCATTAATGCTCCCATAACAACTTTGTTCTATGCAATTATTGTCCCCTGTTGCTTTTTTAATAGCATTTCTTTTTCTTTGAGTCAAAACTCAGCTCCTTTTAACTTCCATTCTTTGCTAAGAATAGTAAATCTGAGAAGTCTAGAGGAAGTCTTGTGGCCTGTTTTAAAGGTTTTATGTTTTAAGTAACATATATAAACCAGTGATTTATTGACCCATTGCAGAGAGGAAAGTACGTTAAGTGAAGCTGACAGAGTGATGGGGAGAACTGCCGCTCCACTGCCTAAAATACCACCTGGTTGTGTTGTTCCTCAGCCTCTCCCCCTGGGCTGCGCTGTGCAGGGACTTTGAGGGACTTGTTAGTCCCTCTGCGGGTCTGGTAAGAGGTAGTCTCTTAAACTACATGATGTGGAGAAGAACATTTGTCGAAACAGTTGAATCAAATGCTTTATTCCAGTGGAAATGCTTTGCAAAGAACATTTAGGTTCTCTGTGAAGTGCTAACTTACCTGCATGCAACTGAGCTGGGCAACGTGGCCAAGAAAAAGCGGTCACAGCAGCAACGAGAGAGTCAAGAAGCCACAGAATCGCATGCGCAGTGCCCAGCAAAGGCTTGTGCCCTGTGGCAGTCCTGTGGTTATGTGAGAGCGTAACTTCCAAACCTGACCAAGCCAAGGGACCACCTTCCCCAGCACTACCAGTAGCAGGGCTTTGGGGAAAGACCATGGGAGGCCTTCCTTTCGTCTTTCAGCAAATTGTAAACTTGCTACCTGGTAACTCCTTAGGTGCTCCCGACTTCTGGGGAGGAGCAGTGAGTAACCGTATCTTGCTTTTTCTTTTTTCATTCAGCATTGCAGAGTTCTTTCGTGTCCTCTGAGCTCATCTGCCTTCTTTCCAGGGTGAAGAATTCTAGTTTGTTTAGTTTTGTCTATATAAAAAGGCATGTTAAAAATCTTTGATATCCTGTTGCTTTGTGTTGCTAGATTTTTTTTGTACTCTTGTTTGTTTGTTTTAAACTGGAGATGACTCGAGCTGCACCCAGTTCTGGGTATGATGAAAGCGAGGCCCAGACATTGGCAAAATAGCATCAATGTTTGCAGGAAAGTCAAAGACATTCCTTTACATATAATCCCTACTACTGATGTTTAAAGTGGTCNATCGTCTGCAAGATAATTTATGTATCCAGGACCTGAGTTGGGCACAGCTCATGCATTGCCAAGAAACTGTGATGATCTGAGCTTTCTCATGCTCAGAAATTGATAGATACACTGCTCTTGCATTTAAAGTATTACGATGTCCTGATAGGCAGAAGTGGAGGACAGGTTGTTGGTCTGAGACAGTCTTGTCTGAGCTGATCATCTTAACAAGTTTATGTAGAGATGAAGGTTTGTTCGTTTAGTCAGACGAGGTACTAAAAAGTTCTCTTTGCTCACCCTGCATAGTGATAAAATATTTTGCAAGAGCAATGTATCTGGTTGTCTTTGCCTGAAATCTTTAATTCCTCCAATACCTGAGTGGAATGAGATGAAAACTTCCCTTCCCTGTGGGTAGTTGCATTTCACTGGAGCCATATGTTGAGTCTGCAAAGCCCGTTGGGAATTTGGCAGGATCTATGAACTAAGTTAAAAATTAAGAACTGACAAGTAGGTGAGAAAAGACTGCTCACAGCTACCTCAGGGCATTAATGCTCCCATAACAACTTTGTTCTATGCAATTATTGTCCCCTGTTGCTTTTTTAATAGCATTTCTTTTTCTTTGAGTCAAAACTCAGCTCCTTTTAACTTCCATTCTTTGCTAAGAATAGTAAATCTGAGAAGTCTAGAGGAAGTCTTGTGGCCTGTTTTAAAGGTTTTATGTTTTAAGTAACATATATAAACCAGTGATTTATTGACCCATTGCAGAGAGGAAAGTACGTTAAGTGAAGCTGACAGAGTGATGGGGAGAACTGCCGCTCCACTGCCTAAAATACCACCTGGTTGTGTTGTTCCTCAGCCTCTCCCCCTGGGCTGCGCTGTGCAGGGACTTTGAGGGACTTGTTAGTCCCTCTGCGGGTCTGGTAAGAGGTAGTCTCTTAAACTACATGATGTGGAGAAGAACATTTGTCGAAACAGTTGAATCAAATGCTTTATTCCAGTGGAAATGCTTTGCAAAGAACATTTAGGTTCTCTGTGAAGTGCTAACTTACCTGCATGCAACTGAGCTGGGCAACGTGGCCAAGAAAAAGCGGTCACAGCAGCAACGAGAGAGTCAAGAAGCCACAGAATCGCATGCGCAGTGCCCAGCAAAGGCTTGTGCCCTGTGGCAGTCCTGTGGTTATGTGAGAGCGTAACTTCCAAACCTGACCAAGCCAAGGGACCACCTTCCCCAGCACTACCAGTAGCAGGGCTTTGGGGAAAGACCATGGGAGGCCTTCCTTTCGTCTTTCAGCAAATTGTAAACTTGCTACCTGGTAACTCCTTAGGTGCTCCCGACTTCTGGGGAGGAGCAGTGAGTAACCGTATCTTGCTTTTTCTTTTTTCATTCAGCATTGCAGAGTTCTTTCGTGTCCTCTGAGCTCATCTGCCTTCTTTCCAGGGTGAAGAATTCTAGTTTGTTTAGTTTTGTCTATATAAAAAGGCATGTTAAAAATCTTTGATATCCTGTTGCTTTGTGTTGCTAGATTTTTTTTGTACTCTTGTTTGTTTGTTTTAAACTGGAGATGACTCGAGCTGCACCCAGTTCTGGGTATGATGAAAGCGAGGCCCAGACATTGGCAAAATAGCATCAATGTTTGCAGGAAAGTCAAAGACATTCCTTTACATATAATCCCTACTACTGATGTTTAAAGTGGTCCAGGCCTCCGATGGACAGTTTCTCATACTCTGGATTGAATGGCTCTAATGCTTAGAATCCCTCCTCTTCCCTCTCTCTTTCCTGCAGTGTCTTGGTGCTGCAGAAGGCAAGACTGGAAGATCCCTTCAGTCTTCCAAATCTTTGGGCTACTTAACACAGGGTCTGTAGAGTCTCGGTGTATCAGAAAGTAGAAGTAAGGTGCTTAAAGCTGAACCTGAAATGGCATGGACTCCTTGAGCCGCTTGTGGAACTTGAGACCATTAATTTTATTGGTATCAGGCTTTCTGGAGTTCTTAGGAAGTGACGGTACCCCTCATCCCCAAGGATGTGTCTTGCCTGCTGTAGCTTGTTGCCCTGTCTCTAGTGTCTGCAGGCACTGGTTGCAGGTGAATCTTCGCCCTTCTCTCTGAGCGTGCGTGTTGTGGAAGTTTGCGGAGCTCTTGCTGAGTAGAATGTGGCAAGTCTGCACTCATTCCAGTCCCCGCTCTGCAGCTATTCCTCTTGCACAGTGATCCTTGCAACTCAGTCCTTTCCAATCTCGCACGATGAACTTCCTTGTTAATGCCAGAAACCAGTAAGGCTTTGATTTTATTTGTTTTCGGTAGTGGTTGTATTTAATGTGTACGTCAATACAGTGCACTTCAGATTTGTGTATGCCAATGCTGCAGAGTATCAACAGACCAAACTGAAATTGAAAACATACGACACTTTACAGTGTAATTCTGTGTCATTAAAACAAGTTGTGTCTATGGTAGGAATTTAATGATTCCTTTCGGAAGGATTTATTTTAATATGATAATTTTAAAAATCCACTTTAATTGGCTGAACTGTTGGAGAGCTAACAAGGCAATGCTTTCCTAGCCAGTTTGCCATTTGATTGAACGGTAAAACAGGTTAAGTTAAGTTTTAATAAAAATCTGATTTTTACAGGGCACTTAGAGAACGAAGTAATACAGAAATACCAACTAATTAATTCTTGCATAGCCCTGTGTGGCCAGTTAGAGAGGGGTGTAAACTGAGGGGTGAGTATTTGATTTACATGACTGAAGTCTCGTGGTCGGATTCAGCATCAGTCTCTCCCTGCCCTTAGTGCTGGTTCCAGCGCCTGTGCTGTCAGCCAAATGGGTCCGCTTTGAACCCGAATGATTTAGAGCCTCGGGGTGCTCGTGTTCAGGTGCAGGTTGTCGTCCTGAGCCCTGCTGCAGGCAGGCTGAGCCCTGGGCCACTTCGTTTGCTCTGCCTCGGTCAGGCATGAGCCAGTCCTACCTGAGCTGCAGCAGGATTCATGGTCGAGGATGTAGAGAGAACACGTGCTGGTCACAGGTTGTAGCTTTTGTCCACTGGTGAATCTAGTATTAACCTCCCAGTGCTATAGAGCCAGCAGGAAACCACAGTGGGGAAAGGGGTAAGTCCTGCCGCCCAGCTACGCTGCGGGGTAGCTCTGTAGCACCTGCGTATTCGGAAGTAATGCACCCTGGTGGGATCCGCGTCCTTGCACCGTGTGGAAACATCTGCAGTCAAAAGACCGTTATACGAGCAGTGTCTGCACCGCTCAAGGAAGAGTCCAAAAACTTGCTCAGGTTCACTGACGTTGACATAAAGGAGAGGTTGTGAAAGGCAGGGTATTGCCCAAATAAAAACAGTTACTAAAGTGGGATGTTTTATATTCACCAGAAAGCCTGTTGAGAAGGGAGAGGTATGAAGTGACTCTGGCTCGTATCAGGATTAATTCTGGGAAAGGCTGGCCTGAAAACAGGACTTGGGGATTGGTACAAACTGGAAGATACCCAAAAATGGAATCCAAAATCAAAGCTGGTTTATTATTTATTGTTATATATCTGTCTTCAAATAACTGGTAAATGAAATCTTGGATTTTGGTATTGTAACCTCTTGCCTTCAGCTGAAGGCAATTTGTTATGGATAATAGCTTCAGATGGCTGGCAAGCTATTTTCAAGGTCTTTGGGGTCCTAAAGCGGCAATGACGATCTCTTGCAACGCCCAGAACGTTAATCTGAAATCAAAGGTAGGAGGGGTGTTACGGGACACGGCGATTTGGTTTCATTTCAAAGCTGAAAGCTGAGGCATTGGTGAGATATCTCCTAGGGATGTGATTTAGTCCTTGATACACAACTAGCTGAAGAATAAATGTCCTCACATTGTAACACTTGCTTTGGGTCAGCAGAGCCTCTGCTTCTTACCAGCTTTTAATTCAGTTATTCTGCTCTGTGGTGAGGTTATAAAATACAAGAATTAAGCCTTATGCTTTGCAACTTAAGGCGCTTCTGTTATCGGTTGCTCCATGTGGATGACAGTGGACAAACTGGGCTGAAGCCTGATGATGAATGCCCCAGAGTTTCTGTCCTCAGTGTTTGGTGGCTGGCAGAGTTCAGCTCCAGGGAGGGAGAGCGCAAAAATAGTTGAGTAATGATGATGACAGTGTCCTTTTTCAGACATGCTTGTCCATGGCGTAGGATAAAGACATTCCTGTGAGTATGGCAATACAAATAAAAACAGCGGAGCTCTTGGATCCAGTTGTGAGAGATGGAACAGATGGGCCCTTGTGTGCAAACAGAGCGTGTTCTGCGTTTGCTGGCACAGCAGCCAGTGCGTCTGTTGTAGGAGTGGAGCTTCAATAATGCCAGACCCTGTAAAAGCCCTGGAAAATCACAATTCTTGAGAAAATTAATTAACTAGTTGTTTTTTCTAATACATGTAGACTGACAACTTGTGCTGCTACATACGGAGGTTCTGCATCACTGAGCCTTATGATTTCTTCCCTTTTGCTCCTGTGAAGCTCCTGTGATTCCCTTGTGCCGAAGGGCAGTGAAACCCCAGTGCTCCTGCCTGAGGGGCTGCTGTCTCTGCCTGCCTTCCAGAACGTGTATGGCTTTCCTTCTGCACATGCTAAAGAGGTGTAGCGGCTTTGTGGTGTAGCAACTTTGTGGAGCCATGGAATGGATAAATAGACATAAAACAACTTAGAGATCTTATCTCCATGTGGAAAAAGGATGGATGCAGCCACTTCAAAAGGCTGCTGGGATGCCTCTGAGCAAGGCTGCGTCATACGAACTAAAGCCGTGCAGGCTGGGGGAGAGAGGGTTGTTTTAAGGGCTGCTGTCTGCAGTAAACTGGGGTTGGAGAGAGCATCTCTCTTAGAGGCAAGAGGAAGGTGCGGGTTTGGATTTTGAGAAAAAATTCTTATATCGTGTTTCTGTCCTTAAAACCATCTGAACTGCACTTTGTGCAGCTTGATATAGGACCTTGTTCACGTGGCTTTCCAAAGAGACGCTGGAACTGACATTTCGAACAGGTCTCAGAGTCAGAAGAGGGGATTGGCATCAATTCAGTGCCTCTTCTTCAGGTGTGCAAGTAGAGGGACAAATACTCCAAGTAGCTGGTTGCAGTTGAGCCTTCCTGAAGGGTAAAAATCTGAATGCTGCAACATGTAGAGCTCTAAGTGGAAAGGAAGTGGAACATCTGGGATGCATTAGTGTCTGAAATCCTCTCTGGTTTTGGAGGTGAAGTGATAGAGTGTGGTGGTTTTTTTGGTTGGGGTTCAATTTATGGGGTTTTTTGGTCTGTTTTTGTTTTGATTTGGGTGGTTTTGTGGCTGTTGATGTTTTAGTTTGTTGCAACCCCTGTGGACTGGCTTGCAGCACAGCGCTGCTGATAAAGGAAATAAGGCAGTGATGGTGCAAGGTAGGTAGGATTTGACTCTCAGTTGAACATCTTGGAACCAATGCAATCTCCTTCCTTAAAAAAACCCCAATGATTCCTAATGATAAGTGATGTAGCCAATTACATACAGAAGCAAATGGAGGAAACTGTCGGAAAGAAAATCTACACTTAAAGTCTGTAAAATTGGGCTTTTTATATTTTCAAATATCCTTAGTACCTGTTATCCAAGTATAGCTTGATAATTGCTTTCACTTGCTGAATTTTTTTGTCTGGATGTGACATACCTGAGAGCTGTCAGTCTCTACCAAGCCTGTGATAAGCAGCTTCCTTTTGGCAAGAGGTCTCTGCGTTCCTCCCACTGCTTTCTCTTTATGGCTTAATTTCTTCGGCTTTGCCACAGTTTGATTTTATTTTACGGCTTGCAGCACGAGGTCCCCAAATCATTTATGTCCGTTAAGCAAACATCTATTTCTGGGATTGATATTTTAATTTAATAAAACACTTTCTAATGGGGGTCAGCTGCAGCCGTGAATTTGTAATGAGGGTTTGTTGGAAGCCCTGTCGAATGGCAGCGTTTAGCACAGAGCGTGCGAGGGTGCTTGTTCCAAGCCTCTGCAGATGGGTGATTTGTCAGAGGGGCTTTGCGTGGCTCCCGCTCCTCGCCGTGCTGCTTGTGTTGGATCAGCTGCTCACACGTGTGCTGCTGGAGCCCCCATGTTTGCCCTGTCCTGTAATCTCAGGAACTGGACAGGACCAACATCTGTACGAAGAAAGGGATATCGGTGGCTCAGCTTTTGGATCCAGCTGGACACAGTCCAAAATTGAAAGAGCAGATATATATGCAAGGAGTTGCATATTAAAAGGTACTAGGAGGTGTTTCTAGGAGCTCGGCTAAGGGATGCTCTTTTGTAGCACACATGGGAAATTTTGTCCTAAAATGTTTCAGAATATTTAGGTTTGGATTACAGCAGATGGAGCACCCAGGCCCAGGCGTTGCTTTTGTACCTAGCCACCAGGAACACCTCCAGGCCAACTATTGGTGGCTGCTAGCTTGGCTCATGAAAGCAGGTCCAGGGCAGAAAGTCAGAGATGCCCGAGAGCACCTCATACCAGCTTGGGCTTATTGAGCTGTTGCTTAGCATCAGACATTTTCTAATCATTTCTGAGGGTTAGAAAAGCCCCAAGACACAGATTGCTGGGCCAAGACTGTTTAGGTGGAGTGCGCGTTAGCCAGGACACAGGATTTTTGTTGAGGTCTGTGTCTAGTGAAGTTAATTGGGGTCTTGTTTGTTTGCTAAAGCAGCACAGAGTGATTCCAGGCTGCTGGCTCTGTTCTTGGCCCTCAGGACACCAGGCAGAGCGATCTTGAATAAATTATATAAGACACATATATTAGTTTGTGTATTCTTGCAGTATGTCCTTTCCCATCTTTGCTAATCTCTAGTAAATCAGTGTTTTGGGAAAGAAAACAGGCATGACAAATCTCATAGTAATAGGTTTTTAATAAATTCTTCTTTAATAATGTGGATGTTCTTTAATAATGAGCCCTTCATTCGCCGAGGAGACCAGCTCCAGTGCAGGTAAGTCCGCACTGGGGAAGGGGATCGAGGCGGAAAAGGCCAGCAAGCAGCTCTTTTTGGGGCTTTTCGAAGCCAGGAAAAGCGACTAGCTCGTTCCGGAACCGGCAGGTCGAGGGCGGGCTGCTGAGGCGGCAGGGGGCAGAGCCAACACCCCACATGGCAGTTCTAAATGAGGGGTCCCGGAGCACAGCGGCCGCCCATTGCGCGCCCAGCACACAGGCAGCCAGTGGGCGTCACCGCGGCGAGAGTGGGCGACCAGGGTGCAGCATCTCGCAGGGTAGGTTGCTGCGAGCCCTGCGACAAAGCCGGCCATGAGCT
>VYXH01007085.1:57404-75568 GCA_013397275.1 Burhinus bistriatus | reverse complement strand
GGGGGGGGTCAGGCAGGCGGGGAGCCTGCCCGTGGGGCCGGGTGCAGGGCTGGTGGGGCGGGAGGACACCGGTGCCGGGCTCCTGGGCTGAGACCTGAGGGGAGGGAAACGTGGAAGCAGCGGTGGGGGGAGGAACCCGCACGAGGAGGCTGTGGCGGAGCCACCCGCGTCGCCGTACGGCCGTGGGGACAAACGAGCCGGTGTGGAAACGGGGCTGCCGGCCCGGTGCGAGGGGGAAGTTTTCCTGGGCAGGTGCCGTCCCTCACTCAGGCTGAGGGGACCGTGAGGCCGTCGGTTCTCGGCGTGAAAAGGCAAGGTCGTCACACACCACCGGCCCGTTTTCAGCCCCCCGTGGTCGGACCGGGATGTGGAGGGCGATCCCCTCCTCCGAGCCGCGGGTGACGTTTTGAAGGCGGCAGGGGTCTGGTCCGGGCAAGTGGTGCGGAGGCCGAACCGCCCCCCTGCAAAACCCGGCGGCGGCTGAAGCTGTGGTACCGCGGCCGTCGTGGCCGTGGAAAAAGGGTGGTTTGCGATATTGTGCTTTTAAATGTCCCCCGGGCCATGAGGCCACCCCTCCGTACGTTGATCTCATCGACTGGGCTGCTCTGGAAGCAGAGCAGAAAGAGAATGTAATTAGGACCTTGACTCCAGAAACAAAAGCCTTTGTTTTAATAGTTCCTGGCGGTGATTGAAGGAAAGGGTGTAAGCTTTTACGTACTTTACAGATTTATGGCAAGGAAGTGGAGTTAGGTCCATGTAAGTCCCAGGGAAATCCTTGAAGCTTCAGGAAAGTGCGGAGGGGAGCGTAGTGCACACACGGTCGGTTTCAGGATTAGGCCACAATAATAAATACGGGGCTTAGTAATGAAGAAATGTTCACGGGAGTGGGAAAGAAAAATCAAAGTTCCTAAAAGGAAATTAGTGTTCTGTCAGAAGTACAGGTACTGAAGAAAAATGTACTTTTAATATCAAAATTACTATTATTTTCATTCTAAAATAATACTTAAAGGGTATTCTTGTCTCACTGATGTCCATAGTATTGAGAAGCCTCTTATTTGAAAACATATTTGTCTTCATATCATCACTAAGAGATAACAGAATTGTCATTATCGCTGTTTTCATAAGTGATGGATTGCAGCAGAGAAGCACTAAATGGTTTCCCCAAGATCAGAGTGGAATTTGATTCTCTTAACTCCTTTGTGTGCCCTAGGAGCTGGTCTAAAGCCATCATTTTAGACTCAATCTTTAGTTAGTCTGTGGGCAGTTACTATTTACAGGAGTAAAAGCTAGGACTGACAGACAAGGATCACTTTCTTTTGTTAATTGCCACTGCTGTGGATGATCTGGATTTCTAAGGCAATAGCCACAGGTGATATATATTTGTAATGAAAACTAGACCAAAATCAGGACTGAGTGCCCAACATAAGTACTCAAAGACGCTAATTTGACATTCCCGTCCTACCTCCCTGTACCACCATGAGTACTTTCACAGCTGTAGGCTGGATCGGGAAATCCAATAATGTTATTGTCTTTCAGTTAGTAAAAGGTCTTGCTGATCAATGAGTTGAACCAGGTTGAGTAAGTACCAGGTCGATTATGAAGGAGGGGACAAAGCCAGGAGCAGGAGGTAGGAGAAGCAAGCGTAACTCCTTTCAGTGTTAGCTTTTAAATCAGTTCAGCTACTCAGCGCACTGCTACTTTAGTGTCTTACACAGTTTTGAGGTTACCAGGGTCAGAATTTGAGCATTCTTAACCCCCTGCATTTCTTTCTAGGCTCCCGTATCTTTTGGCATCATTTTTAAAAACAAAACTTTTAAAGATACGTATTTGAGGTTGATCCTTGAATTGCTGTAGGACACATCTCTTTCAGGCCTGAAATATCTTCTCAAGAGACATGTTTTCTAGCATTGCAGAAACTCTCTAGTGGTTAAAGTGGATTCACAGGTTATTCCTGTCAGAATATCCCCAAGCAGTAGACAGGTTTTATTGCTCCATGACGAATATCTGATTGTATTCCCAAGGTTATAGAGGAGTCAGTTTTGTAAAAAATTCACTACAGTGTTGGAAAATTATGTTCACTGCTGTCTTGAATTCTGTTGAACAGTGTTGTGGCTGATGACGACCTGTATCACACCTAATTGTGGTCTCTGTAATGACTTTTAAAAACCCTGTCTTGTCCATATAAAGCCAGAAGCCATCAATATATACTGATAGGCTGTTGCAAATGGATATAAATACTGGCATAATTTCTGCTGTCATATTAATGAAATGAAAATACATTTATGTGTTCCAAGTATAGGGACGATGAACAGTTCCTGTGTTGGACAGCTAATAGTTGAAATCATTGTCATGAAATATTAAGTGAATTCTGCAAGATCTGAACCTAATTTTAGACCTGAACATAATAAACAGTACTGGAAGAGAAGTAAAAAGATAATGAGTGTGGACATAAGTAAGAAAGGAAAGGACAGAAGCAGCAGTACTAAAATAAATAAAGTGCCACAGAGGATTTCATGAGGCTGAAACGAAAACTAGACACCTGCGTAGTCTGAATCTGACCCTCAGAACTGCCTCGCCCAAGGGATCTCCCACTGGAAATCTTAAAATGCCAAGTTAAAAACATGATGGACAGGTTACATTCTAAAACAGCACTGTGATTTGCAGCTGGGTTGCATGTGAGGAAGGTGCTTTAGTGGTAGAAAATAGGAGCTGTGCTTATGCACAGCAGTTGTTGCTGAACCTACAACACAAATACACTGGATCAGCTCAACAGCATTGACAATTTACATGCTGTCAGCTGTAGCATTACCATCCCTTTGAAATATGCAGGTATCTCACATCTGTTGTAGCTGTTGTTTCAGCTTCTTAAAAATCAGAAGGCTGTATGTAAATTGTTCATATTTAAAATGCAGTTTTGGTAGGTATGATTGCAGTATGGTTAAGGTGGCATTAATCTGTTTGGCTAAAAAACAATGAAGCTGCACTGCTACAGGCCTTGACATGAGCCATCTAAGTCTGCACAGTACTTGGAGACCTTCATGGAAATCTGTACTTTTGTGGCTTAACTCCTGTTATTTATCTAGATACTAAGTAGCTCAGGTTATGCCCAGGTGTACCATCCACATTTCTGGCTTCCAGTATTGGCAGAGAAGTTTCTTTAAAACCAGAATGTCTTTAAGATAAAAATCAAATCTAGTATATTCATTTAAAGTGAACCGTGGAGAATTTTTTGGATTTGGAGTTGTGCTCTATTTGTAATCGTATGTACAACCTGCTTTCCCAGATCCTTTGAAGAACCCTAGAACATTAAACCTGAAAGCTGGTCTGGATGCCTTGCGAGTTTCTGGAACTCTTGAAGAGCTGATAATGTAGGTGTCTTAGAAAACCAGAAGAATAGGACTATTCAGAGACCTAACCTAGGATTTTGGGAGCTCAAGTACAGTTTCTTGCTGTAACAGATACTTTCAGTATAAATTTCAATGAGTAACCTAGACCTTGCCTACAGAACAGAGTTTTGGCCCTTTAAAGAAATCAGGGTAGTTAAAAACCAGCAATAATGCCAATACGGATGCATTTCCTTTAAAACCGTGTACTGTAACTTAGGGAGTGTACACTGAATACAAAAAAAATCACATCCTTTTGCGTCATATGAACACCAGTGTAATTCTTTTTACGTGCTTCACATCTTAAGTCTTACTGTGAAATTAATGTGAATTTCACACATATCAAAGCATCTGCAGTGATTAAGTGCTGCATGACCATAAGCTAAAGATATACTTGTGCGAAAAGACAGTCAAGAAAGAGTATGACTTAACCTGGAAGGTTTTATTTTACAGTTTTGAGAGACAAATGTGGCACATAAGAACAGGGCATAAAGCAGAACTTTTCTGATGAATGGAGAAAAGCATGGAAAACGTTTGCGCAAATTATAGCTCTCTGGCAGTCTTCAGTTTTATTTTGAAATTGGTTACCTGTAGCAGAAATACATGATTCATCTGAGTTTTAAACCTAAAATTTGGTATTGTGTGGTTCAGTTGTGTCTGTAGGTACAAGGTCTGATTGGCATCCTAAATAACTTTACCCAAGGTGGAGGAGATTTTCTGCTTTTATGTGCTGCTCCCACACTGTAGCACATTAATCAACACTGCTGCATGTATGGTTTACTATTAAATTGCCTTGCAATTGATCTTGTGTCAGGGCCTTGGCACTTCCTGTGTTTTAGTTCATCCTGCTGATTGTTTTTTAGTTGTAAAGAGCTGCCGATAGCTGGCTTAATGTACTCACAACCAAGAAATTTTCTTTCCAAGATAAGGCATTTCAAGGCTTGCAGGTTTTCAGTGTTGCCTGTGCTAAATCAGACTTTGTAGGTAGGAATGCATGGCAAAATATTGCCATAGCATTTCACTTCTCATAGTAACATCTGCCTTCCACTCTTAATCCAAGTTCTTAGCATCCCATTTATGAATATAACTCAGAATATGTGGTTGCAAATAACCACATATTTTTCTTAGAATTTAATTTTTGATTCCTGCAGGTTTTTGGCTGTTTGTCCCATAAATTGGCAGCACAAATCTCTTATCCACATCTTTTTAGCGTGTTTGGGTGTCTCTGGAGATTTCATATTGGCTTGCAAAGACATATTGCAAACTTGTGAAATTGTGTGTTACAGGGAAAGTAGCAAACCTTAGGAGAAAAGAAGTATTTGTTCTTCAGAGTGTAAATTAATCTCTAGGCCATGGCTCCCTTAACCTTCTCTGTTGTCTAATAGCTTCTGAGTTTTCAATGATTAGGAGGCATTTTTAACATTTAGCTTGTATAGTTCTGATAGTGTACTGCAGTTGTAATTTAGCAACACAAGTGCTAGTGAGCCTGTGCAAGTAACACTTACTAAGAGGATTAAATGGGACTTTGTGTGGATGATCCACTCTTCCATAGCTTTGTGTAGTGTGACCTCCATCTGGGTTAGCATTTTTTATCTTCCCTGGTCACCTCAGAACCTCAGACCTGCAGAACATCCTGAAACATTCAGGTACGGAGCTAAGAAAAGTGGTGTTGCTGAAGAGATGCGTTATCTGAATTGCTTCTTTTTTAGGTGCTGTAGACATTTTTCAGGTAAGGTAATACAATTTTACTGATTGCAGTTATGTTTGCCAAGAATCGATTGATTGCTTCCTACTGGAAATGGGGCCAGATGACACAGAAGACCTCTCGCACATTATGTCCAAAGACTGTGCCTGAGCAGCAACAGGATAGAAACATGCCGTGCACATGCATGTGCCAAAGGTCTGAGGAGCATTCTTGTGAAATATGTCATTTACTGAGTGTATTTAACAAAGAATTTTCTGGAAGAAGAATGAGGACTAACTATTTGGAGATCATAGCAAAAGAGAAGGATGTTGTCAGAAGGGAGGAAGTGGTCAACAGAAGCCGGGGTAAATGGTAGGGCACTTCACATGACATGCAAGCAAATGACCACAACATAATAGTAAGGTACAGTTCCAGAGCAGTATAAACATTGGCTAAATTACCTACACATCTGTTTTGCAGACAATCTTGAGAAAGAATCTGGTATGGGAGAAGTCAGTGATTGCCAAGTGATTTGTCAAAGGCTACTGAATAATATAACTGGAACTAAGGAATTTTTAGTCTTAGGTCCATGCCCCTGCAGGAAAGCTGGGAGAGAAGGCTTGAATGCAGATATGAAGGTGATACTTCACAGAATTGGAAGCTGGCAGAGTTTATGAACAGGGCAGAGTTTAAGAAGAGGAAAGAATCGCAGTACATGAGGAAACTGAGGTAGAGAGAAAGCAAGTAGTATGTCCACTGTCAGATAATTCCCTTCCACATTTCATCGTGATCATGTGACTTTAGTGAGCTTGCTACAGAAACGTGCCTTTTTGCATGTGAGAAATATCTGGATTATCTCTATGTCATCTATTGCCATTTAGCAAGATCAGGTAGTGTTCACTTGAGTGTATAGCGTGAAAATGAGAACAGAGTCTAGCTTGTGTGACGCTGTCCTGAAGGCTTAGAGTAGGATTGTATAGGCTTCCTGTTTTAAAACACGTGAACATTATTCTTGTGTTTTTTTAAACATAAACTTATTTTTTTAAAATAAATCTTTAAAATACTGCTTCAAACTAACTCATCTTGTGGGTCTTTTGCCAGTGTTTAAAGAAACATTGGCCTTTTTGTATTACTACTTGGAATTCACATTAGCTGGAGAACTCTAGAGTTTACTATGAAAAATGACATCACAAGAGGGTCAAATACTGTTTTAAGAGAAGGGATTTCTTAGAAAAATTGTTTAAAACAGCTTTTATTTCATCTTTAGCAACTTCATCCTTTACAGTATCTAACATGAGGTTGCTGAATCTCCTTTTGACCTCCTTCTAGCTAACCAAAGAAAAGGTGCTCGTTACTTTATGATCCTAATTCAAGGAGAAAGAAGAAGAAAAATATTCAAAAGATGGGGAAAAAAGCAGAAGTCATTTCTGAAGTTTGAAACCTCATAAATCCTATTTTAAAATGGAAATGCAAATGATTTTTAAAAAAAATCATTTGTAAGTAGTAGCTCAGTCAAATCCCAGGTGAGTCAGAGGGTATTGTGGCAGAGTATGAGATCCAGATACTTTTTTTCCCAAGGTGCTTAATTGCCTGATTTGCCTTTTGGCCATAGGAGGTTGCTTGTTGCCTCTCATACAGCGCTTCCAACGTGGTGTGGTTGCAGTAGTTTTGTGTTAGTTATTTCTTGTCCATACAATTTTCTTCAGAGTTTTCTTAAAAGTTATTGCAATAAAGTGCTGGGAATACTGGCTGAAGGACACAGTGCACACAACTGAATCTGAGGTTCCCCGGTCCTTTTTAAGCTCTGCTTCTCTGAAGGAGGATGAGGAAGGGTGGGGCAGAGGTTTTGGAGCTGTGTCAGGAGTCAAGGATGCGTATGCGGTGAGGTGTGACTGCTCTTCAGCAACACTGCATATGCAGTTTAAACCTTCGGCTCCAGATCCAGCAGTGAGGAATTCCGTCACATTAAAATGTCCAGTACTCTTTCCCCCCACTCTTTTTTTTTAAACAGTAGTCACTGGGCATCAAATACTACACAAGGTAATAAATTATGAAAACCAAAACGAGTTAGAATTTAGGAGGTTTTGAAACACGTCAGGTTTTCTCTTTTGTTTTTCCTGATTCTCAACTCTCTCTTCCCATCTTTATCTGCATGTTACTGATAATGTAATTCTTAAGCTTTTAAAGTTGATTTAGCTCTGTAGGTTATTTTGCCTATATAATTTTCACTGAATGAACAGGATCTGCCATTTAAAGCCTTTGCTTTCCCATTAGCCCTGGGAGTTTGCTTTGAGACACTTTCTTTACTTTGCTGCTGCCTCTGGTCACAGAAGTCACCAGTATCTGATGTTTGTTTGATGGTCTTAGGAAAGCAAACATGATTTTCTCTACAAATCTAACCTGCTCTCAATTACCTGGCTCATATGGCATCTTGAAAAATATTGTGGTGTTTGCTTACTGAAGTTTTCTACAAGGATATTGCACATTGTAACAGTATGTAGAGATATGTCAGATTACTGCATTTGGGCAAAGAATTATCGTTTCAAGCAAAAGTGTGGTTAATTGACACACCCTGTATGATTCATGCTAAAGGTGGAAGCTTGAAAGAGACAGATTAATTTAACAGGACAAAGAAGAAATCATGTTAAAACTCTCCCTGATAATCCAGCACATTGTTAATTAAAGCAAGCATTTCTTTAAAAAGGCCCCTCATTGCATAAGATCCGTTTGTGAAATTACTGATTTGTCAGAGCAGAGGCAGTTAAGGAGGAGTATTGTTTCCTCAAAATGGCCAAGCCTTAAGGATGACGTTCAAAATCTAGAAGTTTGGGGTTTTTTTAAGAGCTGAACTGCCAAAAATTGTGATTGCAAAAGAAGAAAGTACCTCTTTTCAGCCAGTCAGCTTTTTAAATTAATTTTCAATACTTTCTTCTTCAGTCCTGACTCACATAGAAGGCTCAGTGTTTATTTGTTTTTTAGGAGCTCCGGGTGTATTGAAGAGCTCTGCATAGCCGAGTATGGACTCTACTAGCAACACGTTCTCCAGTCCCTAAACATTTTTGAAGACGTGGCTAACTTCAAAGCTTTAGACTTGTTCTCAGACTCAGTGCAAATGAGTTGAAGCATCTCTTTCACATGTGTATGGGTCAGTATTCATATGTCTGATTGTGTGGTAGCCATACCTTAAAAGTAGTTCATTGTTGTGAAGTAGCTGCTTCTAGATGTCAGAATTTTCATCTTTGGAGGAAAGACTGACCCTGACTAAAATGGGATAGTAGCCTCTATGCAGAGAGCAGTCCCTCTGGGGATTCATTCCCCGGGCAGTAGGATTAGAGGGAGCAAGGATATGAAGATGCCACATTCTGTGAAAATAAGAGGATGCCATATGTTTTGGAAAATCTTCAAAACCTCCTTCTTATTTCCCTGAGAAGTTCCAGGCAAAGCTGCCTTCCTGTGCAGCAGTTGCTTGCCTGTGATAGCCTGATGGTTACTGGGACCATGAGGTTTAGCACTGAGGGAAAAATGAGTCTCTTTTTCTCAGACTGTTCCCTTACATTGCCTGGGGAACCACTGCAGAAGGGCCTTGGGAGAACAGTAGTTCATGTGGGAACTGCCAGGGCGTGCTGAGAGGAGATGCTATATAGAGGTTTGTTTTTCTTTCCTTGTTCCTCTTCTTCCTTCGTACGCAAATCATGGTTTCTAAAAAGAAACATGAGTTTCATGTGTGTGGTGACAGTCTTCCAAGACATTGAGATTGTAACAGTCAATAACTATCCACATCTAATGATGACAGGACAAAAGTCTTCTTTTAAAGCTTCTATTAAAGCATGGTTTGTGTGTGCAAGAGTTCTTTTCTGACTGCATGGGGTGGTTTGATAAACTGAGAATCACCTATACCTATGAACTTCGGCTTTCTTTAGGAAAACAAATACCTGGGTAGGTTGCTAGAGCTTAGCTAAGGTGAACAGAAGAGAAGCATTGGCATGAAGTTTATTCATCCTCTATCAGCTGGTAAAAATTCTCACCCTGTTTCTAATTCAATGGGAAGAGGTTTTTTGTTCATGATAGCTACTTAGTTCCTTTCACTGGCAATTCCTCACTTTGAGTCTAAGGCTGTACTGAGATGCGTGTTGCTATATTGTTGACTCCTGAGTTTAATAAAGGTTGTTAACCATCAGCAAGGACTGCAGTGTCTGAGATAAAGATTCTTTCAAAATGCTGTTCTCTGCAGAATTAGCAGCTTGTCTGTTTTTTCACCATACTACAGCACAAGAAACTAGTGGGCGGACTGCTTGCATGGGGTGCTATTACAAAAATATCGTGCATTTTAAACAGAGTAATCAAACTCTAGGATCCTGAAAGAGTGGATGAAGTTCAGATAAATTCAACCTTTGAAGCAGAGATTCCTGACCTTACATAACCTAATAACTATCTGGTTCCTTTTAATCAAAATACGGAAATTACTTTTTTCCTAGGCTTATTCAAAACTGTAACTGTGACTTTTTAGTTGAAAAGCCTCTACAAAATTATTACTTAACTTGCTGTATTTTAATGTGTTTCTAGATAGGGGACGCTCCTTGGATTACAAAGCGTTTCAGGCACGATGGCAGATCCCATCCGCTGGGCCAGATACCGTTGGCAGAGACTGATATCTACAGAGGGCGGAGGAGGTAGCAGCAGCAGCAATTCAAGTAACAAATGCTATCAATCATCAAAAATTATTGGCAAACATAGGATAGTGATACCGTGTTTGGGACATTTTAAGGAAGAGTATGAAAAAGTATCAAAACTGTACATGAACAACAAAATACGGACTACTAAGTATACTTTATTGAATTTTTTACCGAGGAATTTATTTGAACAATTTCACAGGTAATGAACTCCTTTTGTGGTAACTCTTCTGAAGTGGAATCCTTTTATGTGTGTGTCACTGTATAGGTGGGTATTCAAAAATTGTTCTTCCTCCTGACCTGCCTATCATTTCTGAAAAGATCTGTGTTATTTGGCCAAAGTCTCGTGAGTATCATCTGTGTTGGGCTAATCCTTTTCTCCATAGTTTATGTAATTTACATCATTCAGTTCTTCAGATTATTGAAATTCTCCTTACTCTTGGAGCACTGCCACACAGCAATCTGCAGTGTGATTTTTCAGCTCATTTCGTGCAAATGTATTTCTCCCCTTCCCTCATGCCTTTCTCTGTTGCCAACTTTTTCCATCCTCCTCCTGCTTGGAGGACTGCTGATTTGTAAAGTTATGCAGGGAGGTTGTAGGGTGGCTCCCTTTTTAAAACATGTCATATCCCCCAGAAAATGATAAAATTAACTTTAAAAGACCTGGAAATTTGAGAGAGTGCAAGTTCACCAAAGCCTCACTAGAAGACAGGTCCAAACCTGGAGAACAGTTTTGAAAATACAGGAAAATTCTTGGTTTCTGCATCTTCTGCTCATGCATATTAAGCAACTATACAGCTAAGTAATCTATTGACTGGAGAGTGAAAACAGTTGTGGATACTTAATTCTTAAATTGCAGTTGGGGTGAAGAAAAGATAAATTGCTGCTAACTTAAGTGTCTATACAGCATGGGGTGGGGGAGTAAGGATGACTGTCTGCTAGCACGGCTAACTCCTGTGTTTTCTTTTGGTTTCAGAGTTGCCAATTTGTATTTCCTATTTCTAGTTGTCTTAAATTGGATTCCTCTGGTGGAAGCCTTCCAAAAAGAAATTACGATGCTACCTCTAGTAGCAGTTCTGACAATTATTGCAGTGAAAGATGGTCTGGAAGATTACTCAAAGTACAAAATGGATAAACAGATAAACAACTTACTAACCAAAGTATATAGCAGGTAAGAGACAACAGTCTTTCTGGTTTATTGTTATTATTTGGTTACAAGTATATGTGAAAAAGTTGTTGATAAATCTTTCGGTTTACTTCCTGGATACTCACAGAATCATAAAATAAAGTTGGAAGGGGTCTCTGGAGGTCATCTAGTCCAACCCCCTGCTCAACAGAGGCCTAATTAGATCAGGTTGCTCAGGGACTAGTCTAGTTGAGTCCTGATTACCAGTTTTGCTAAATGGATATCAAATTGGTGTAGAATTTGCTGAAAAAAATTACTCTTTGGTTGAGGCAAGAGTGTTCATACATGAGTTTGTACTGTATTAAGCAAGTTAGTTTGACTAGTTAAGCATTGTTGTACATAGCACTTGTTTTGAAAGGTGTATTTTTAATTCCTTTAAATCACTGTAAGCATAATGGAAATTCAAAGGTTGCTAATTTATCACTATATTGGTAAAGCTTGTTAATGGTATCAGGACTTACTCATAACATAATAACACTTCCCCAAACAGAATGAGATCGTTTTCTATTTGAGTGCATCACATAGTTTGGTGCAAATGTTAGCATCTGTTCCACAGTGCAGGACTGCAGTATTACAGACTGTAGGTGCAGGTCAGGAGTGGAGCATGCTAGTGGTGAGAGGTTTGCTGGCAGGCAGTTTTTAATGTATGGATAAGAAAAAGACAGGAACGCAAACTAATCGTATTCTAAATTAACTGACAAAAAACTTCTTTTCTTCCACATCAGTGCTGCCCACATCATTATTTTTCTTTTATACCTGTCATAAAAGGATATTCTGAGACTCATTCAAAGCCTGTAAAATACAAGAAGAAGGGTCCACTGTACTTCCTTTATCTTTTCTTGCATGCTGTATGGTCATGCAGGGAAATAAGTATTTTGAAAATCGTCACTTTTCATGTGTTGTAGTAGCCATCACAAATAGCACCTGTAGGAGAGGACTGATTGGCAGTTAGGCACTTTAACAAATTCAGTAAGGTCTGAGCAGTAACATATAGTAGTTGCTGTAGTGTCAAAACACATTTAAAGCTCCCTCTTTTCATTAAAGACACATCTTTTCCTAGTGAAGGCAATACACTGAAAATAAGTTTTCTAAAATCTTAAGGTGCTAGCTAGTTATGCCAAATCCTAAACTCTGTACTGTAGACATGACCTTAATCAGCCCATGCAGCAGGTTTGCAATTTGGTACTACATAACCATTAAATATATTGTGATACTACTCAGAAGATGGAATGTCCAGCTTTCTGGCGTTTGCTTGTCTCAGTTACTCAGTACTCTGTTGGTATTTTAAGAGCTAGCTCATAACCATAGAAAAAGTCTGGACTATCATTTTATATTATCAGAGTAAAAACAAACAGCATTTTCTTCTGCAAACACAAATACATATAGCAGCTTTCCCAGAAACATTCTATTCAACCTATAAAAATTTGAGCTTGAAACAAGTAATTGGGCGATTAGGGAAGATAAACGTTTTTGTTCTTTTTCATGTCTGCAGAGAAGGCTTAAGGGAAAAGCTGGATTATTTCTGCTATAAATTGTCACGTACCCTGAAAGAGTTCATTGCTAGAAAGCTGAAGCATTCAATGTCCGTGTTCCTGAAAACTCTTGTGTTACTTGCAATCTCATACCAATGTCAATGAAGCAGTGTTAATTTCTGATCTTCTTTTCTGGCTTGATTCCTTCTCTGTCACAAAAATTGTAATGACTCTTCCAGTACATGCATTTAATCAAGAATAGTTGTATCAATTGTAAGCATGATGAAGACCTAGCTAATGTTGAATACAATTTCCAGTTATTTTCTTACTGTGCATTTGTTTATCTAGAGAAGTTGTATACGTTGTGCATGCTGTCAGTATAACTTTACTTACACATTAGATACTGATACCTACATGGCTACTGAGACCAGTGCCCAATGTAATGGCTCTTCTTGCTATCTCAACATAACTAAGCAATAGTTGTCATGCTTGAAAGCTGGTAGGCCACCTGTTTGTATCTGAAGACAATCTACATGAAGCATTTTCAGCAAGGCCACTGATCCTTGCTTCTTGAACGCTCGTGAGGCTTGCTTTTATACAAAGTTTAGTGTTCGTAATAGAAACTAGTTTCACTGTGCTCTGTTGTCCATGACAAAACGTGCCAGTCGCAGTGCCTTGATAAATCTATTTGAGCAACTAGATGCTAGTTTCTGTGCTTTTTTGACAAATCTGACCCCTCCTGCTGTTATTTGCTTTTGCGTATCACAAATACCTGACATCTACAGTTCCAGAGTTTTCAACCTGCTACTTTTTGGAGTTCTGGAATTTATCCATTTGATAGATCAGAATTATTGTATTTGGCTTTAGTCTGAAGCTGATTTTTCCAGGAAAGCTTATTTCTGTCTTTAAAATGGGATAAAATAAGATAATATTGCTTAAAATGTTTTTTTTGTTGTTTTTTTTTCCCTGTCTCATCTTTCCCTTGTGGAGTAATACAACACATCAATAAACAATAAAATGTGCTGATGTGCACTTTAGTTTATAATTGTTGCTGTGATGTTAAAGACTTAGTTATCAAGTCCTGGTGCCTTCTGACTAAGTTATCATTTTAAAGTAGTAGGATCTTATATAAATAGCCATGAATCAAAGTGTAAGGCACTTCTGTTTGAGCATCTGTTAAAGTGATGTAGTTCGTTTCATTTCAATAGAACTCTGGTGAAGTGGTTATGATGGGAAAACTAATTTATTCCCCTACTGACCTACTACTAAAGACAGTTAAACTTTTTCTCTGACTTGGTGCTGAACTGGATAAAGAATATGTGCATGATCCATCTGCTGCATCAGCAGCAGGATGGATAACTTTGCTGGCTGATCTTTTTTTCTTATCTCTCAAATACGTTTCTGTTTCATTCCAATCCTTGAATGTAGATGTGTTATAATTTCTGTTCTTTACAAATGCATGTTTATGCAAATCATTGTATATATTTGAAATCCAGATATAAGTTTATATCCAGTTTTTCTATATGGAATTGAGATCTGGAAAGAATAATCCTTTCTACAAGATTTTTCCTTACTTTTAGCTTTCCTTTCCTCTCCCAGACTCCAGCCTGGCAAAAGAAAAGTGGGACTTGTCCAGGTGCCTCAAGTAAAAAGAAGCATTTTATACTTTCAGTCTCATGTTTATTAAATAGGTAGTGATTTAAAAGATAAATATTTGCCATCTCCTGAGGACTAATCACAACACTGGCAGCACAGACAAATAGGTTTTTGTAGTTTTCAGTGAAATACATGGTAGTTAGAAATAATACAGAGATGCGAGAGTACCAGCATTTTTCTCCTTTTTTTTTTTAATCTCTAGTAAATAATTACTTCAAGGATAAATGAAAGGGTTGCTTTGTCACAATATCTTTAATTTCCAGATATTTTTGTGGTTTTGCAAATTCCAATTCACTTTAAAAAATTCCCATAGGAGTCAGTGGCAGAAATTGAGAGCTTTTCACCTGATATTTTCATCTTACTACATTGATGATGCCATTGGTTTCTTTGTTTATGAGCTTACTTTGTCCTGCTTGCATTTCCGTTTTCATACTTTCTCTAACTCTTCTAGATACAAGTTGGCCATGGAAGTAATTTTCTCCCACCGCCCTCCTGGGTTCTCAGGTCCTTTCTATCCTGTTTGGAGGGTGAGGTAAAAGGGTGCTGTTGTGGAGTGACCAGGGCATTTTGCTCCAGTTGGTGTTGTACCCTAATTGGACTCTCTCGACCTTCATAGCAGGGTATATTGGCCTACACAAAAAGTTATGCTGATGTAGTTTTCAGTACCTGAGAGACAGTTCTAAAGAAAAGAAGAATGATCACTAGTTTCCAGCTTGCTCAGTCTCTTGAATAGATTTACGTTATTAGCACCTTTGCGGCTATCAACGCTTAAGTCATACCTTCAGTAACTGAGAGTCACATTCTGTTTCAGCAAATCTTCCTTCCCTTTTCCTGTTTACCTCTATTTTAGGTTGGTTTTTGTTAATTTACTTTAGAGATTTTTCCTTCATTTCTTTTTTTTTTTTCCTTATTTTGAAGGAAATGTACTGATATGAAAGTTAATTCCTGCGGTGCTGTTTGAATCCATCCATCTTGTGATAGAGATGGCAGTAGCTTTAAGTTTTACATGCTTTCCATTGTGCTGGTTTTCCATCTGTGTAGAAAACTAGTGATGAGCATCTTAAGAAGAAAACAGATATGGCTTATATTGGTTTAATTTTATGTCAGTTTTTGTTGCTTCCTGGTTTTGCTTTGTTTGCACTTTGAAAGCAATATAACCACCTCCATCTTATCTTCACTGGAGAAATTGTCACCAGTACACTGACTAATTGTGTGGGCTTTGTGCCTTCTGTTTGTAGACAAGCATTTTCAAAAGAGTACTGTCGGATAATGCAGCTCTGAAAGGTATGGGCACAAAGCTTGATACAGGGAATATTTTTTTGATATTTTCTTTGTCATTAGATGTGTCTTTCTGTTTCATTATTTGTCAGAAGCATTTTACATAGCTAGCACTTTGATTAAAGCTAGTAGGTAAGTGCCAATCTACACATAATGGGCATTTTGCGAAGCTTGTTAGCTTATGATTGCACTGTAGAAGCTAGGTGCGCTTCCCAACTCCCCGGTGCACGTGAGCTTCTTGGCCAGCTTAGAACAAGATGCAGGGAAGGAAGCACAACGTGGAAGACAGCCTTAGCTAGCACAGCCTGGACTATACCCCAGTCTGGATGACTGAGAAATGAAGACTGTGGACACTACATGCTCCTCTCTTTAAACATAACTCTAGGGTTAGTCTGTGCAAGGCAGACAAGCCAGGCAATCACTGAGGGCAGTAACAGTTCGTACAAAGTACTGCGTCCAGACGTGTGCAGCGGTGGTAACAGCAACTGTAGGTGGTGTTTCATCATCCATATTGTAGTAGCCTACTACTGTGTGCCTCCTGCTAGCTCATCAAGCACTCCTTGTTGCTTGTTACCTTGCATCCTGTTCACCACTCTGTACCTGATTGTGTTTGCAATAAACTGCTGTGATTGCATAAAAGGAAGATTCTTCATCTCAGCTGAGGACAGAACAGCAGCTATAAATGGAAAGTTGAAAACAGTTCAAACTTACGTACATCATGCCCGGATATTTCGTATTAATAAAGAATTTCAACTCAATGCTGATGGGCCTGAGCTTTTATTGACCTCCCTGAGTATTATAGAGTCTTGGTACCTTATGCTCAAAATTAGTGGAAAAGATATTTTAGAAGCCTGTAAATACAAGTATTTATGTTCAGAGCATCGGTGAAGTGGTTGCTGAATATTCTTTGCTTACTGGTAGATGTTCATCATCTTGGGAGACAGACATTTTTGAAAGGCCCTATCAGAAGGAAAAAAGATTTGCTGTTCTTGGTTGCATAATTGCAAGAAAAAGTGGTGACCCAAAGAGAAATCCTGAAAACACTATTTGCTTTCTTGGAATAATGAAAGTACAGGAAGTAAGTGGGCTGAATTTTAAACGGAGCTAAAATAATTCTGGGAGAGTGCCTGGAATATAATTCCTAGAAAAACAGGGCTTGGACCCCAGAGCTGATTCTTTGTGATTATAATCACCTTGATTAAAGCTAGTAGATAAGTGCCAGTCTACACACAATGGGCGTGTTGTGAAGCTTGTTAGCTTACGACTGCACTGTAGAAGCTAGATGCGCTTCCCAGCTCCCTGGTGCAAGTGAGCTTCTTGGCCAGCTTAGAACAAGATGCAGGGAAGGAAGCACAACGTGGAAGACAGCCCTAGCTGTCTATATGTAGACTATCAATATAGACTATCTCATCAGTATTTTTAATGGCTTGGAAGCATAAATTAACTACTAGACTAATTTTCTATTTACAGTGTGTTTCTCTGAGCTTTCAGTTTATGTGTTTGTAAAAAATTACTTGTTTTATCTGTATTTCAGGAAGGAGAAGAAATACATAGACGAATGTTGGAAAAATGTCAATGTCGGGGACTTCATCCGGCTTTCACGTAATGAAATTGTTCCTGCTGACATGGTGCTGTTATATTCTAGTGACCTGGATGGGATCTGTTACATCGAAACGGCAGGCCTTGATGGAGAAACCAATCTAAAGCAGAGGCAGGTGGTGAGAGGATATTCAGAGCAGGTGATAATTGTGCATTTCTAGTGGTGTAAGAAAGTTGACATGACAGATGGTCAGCTAAAAAAACCCAAACAACCCAGCCTCTAGATTGCCTAATTCTTGGTAGCTCAGCAATCCCTGTCCGAAACAAAATAACTAGGCAACAGAGTTCTAATTTGTTGCTTGAGTTATTTTGGAGTAAATCTTTGTGTTCACTTAACCCAGAGAAAGAGAGATCTAGTTCAAATAATGAAAGCCAGTAAAAATAACTATTTAGGTAAATGTCAAGAAGTTATTTATGGTGCGTATCATGTCATGGATGAGAAATTGGAATTTTTTAGAAGGGAATTCTGTGCTGTATAAAGACCTAGAGAGAGGAGCAGATATTATGTTCTCTATTTCACTTTTTTTTCATATTACAACTGTATTTTTACCTCCATACAATACTTGGTATTATACCTAGCAGACAAAATGCTAGAGGCTGGCACAAAGAACCAAAAGAACAAAGAATCCTGGCATTTCTGCAGTCTTCAACACACCTGGTACTGAGTCCTGCTGCTGAAATGCCACGCTGAAAACAAGAGCAGGGAGACTTGGTGCTGCCCATAATAACAGGTTGTTTAGTCCTCTGGAGATAAAATTACCTGAACTGCCTCTGAATTGTCAGCAGTGGTGAGAAAGTGAGGAGGAGTACCTTCTTGTGTATTTAAGACTCCCCTGTTACTTAGCAAGTATTGTAATACCAAAGGCATGATGTTATCCATGAACAAAGCTGTTTCTTATCCCCTTACAGTGAGTGACATGCTGCTTTTTTTTTCTTTCTTGATTTAATCTTAAAACAATAAAGCAGAAGGGACTGTTTGATATTTCTGTACCTACATGCCATTATGAAAGGCAAAATTCAAATGGTTCTACAGGTTTACATCATACTGAGGTATCCCTGATCTCATACCAGATCCTGCTACCAAGTTCTGATTTCAGTCTCACTCAAGAAAGAGGCTGTTTTCTCTGTTTCCAGAAAACTTGCACCAAAATGCTAGGAGGAGTCATACTGTCCAAAAAAAGTGACAATTCCTTCAGCATTCAAGACCATTCATTTTTTGCTCAAATACAAAAAAAA